>CM049808.1:4539990-4836287 GCA_027422405.1 Ptychobarbus kaznakovi | reverse complement strand
AGAAGTGCGTGGTATGTGTAACATGCCAAACTTTTAATTTTTGGTCTTGGAGGAATAAATCTGCTACGCTGCTGTGGCAGCAGAGCAAGTACAGAGACTTGCTACTATCAATACATCCACAACATGCTGCTGTTGTCACACTCCACATGTGACGAGGAGATGCAGGTAGAACTCAAAACAAACTTTAATAACTCAAAACAGGACACATACACTGGCTGGAACACAACGTGGAGAACAACCGACAACAAACATGGGGCAGAACACACTATAAATAGACAGGACTAACTAGACACACCTGGAACATAATCAAGACACACGGCTGAGACTAACTGAACTAATAATGAACAGGAAACAGGAAGGACTATATATGGGCACAAGAGGAAGGGAGACACAAGACATGGGGAGACAGGTCTGACAGCTGTGAGCATGTAAGAAATACTGCTGCTGCACCAATAACATATGAAATAACCCCCATATAGCATACATGATCACCCCGTAGCAGGTGGAGCTGGGGAAGGTGGAGGCTCTCTGAAGCGCTGCAATTGCTACAGCAAACACTAGCCAAAAATTTGAATGTTGAGCAGCATGCACATTGGCATGACAGAACTTTGGATTTAATTGGACCTCGGCGTACTAGTAAACAAGTATGCTCATGACAAAATAAATAGTACATTTCAATTTATTCATCTTGTGTCTGTGCAGCTAAGTTTGAAGAAAATAACAAATTGATCCCTGAAACAATGGAAAATAATACAATAACATTTTTCACATATTTTACATTTACATTTATGCATTTAGCAGACAATTTCTCAATTACATTTCTCACATATTTTATAGTCTCTGTCAAGCTACAACAGAGGTTTTCTGTTTTTACATTAATACAATGTATTAGTTATCATCCTTAGTGTGTGTTAGGGGGTTATATCCTTAATTATGCGTATCAAACAATATTAATTACTGTCAGCATTACATTATGATTTTCAGTTTAGGTCTTAGTACATGGATGGCAGCGATTAAGGCGTAATGTGTTTGTGTGATTGTAGTGTTGCCTGTGGAGTGGTTCACGGTTTGAGTCTCTGTGTGTGTGAGTGTGTGTGTGTGTGTGTGTGTGTGTGTGTGTGTGTGTGTGTGTGTGTGTGTGCTGTTCTATTTGTAGCTGCTGTGTGCTCATGTCAGTTGCCTAGGAGATCCTTGGCGGAGTCCCAGCAGGGTAGAGGAGCTGACCTCGCCCATGGAGCAGAGATACTGAGAGAGCCGGGCATATAGTGTCTGTCTGTCCTTCCGCAACATCCTTCCTCCTCCTGGGAGTTCCCGTTCTGTGACACACACCCAGACACCTGCTCTCCTTAGAGACATGAGAGCGCAGTGCCCCCCTGAGCTTGCTTTTACAGGCTAATGCCTGCTTAGCTCAATGTTAAGTTGTTTATCTCCTTATGGTATGTCCTGGTATCATGATAACTGTATCGTATATACAGTATAAGTGTCCGAAATGCACACCCCTCTGTGTTACACACCAACCTACATACCACGCTCACTCCAGATGTGTTATAACCCTTCATAACAAACTCAGTCATGTAAGGGCTTGTGATGAGAGATGGTAAGTCATTTCAAGCAATTGTTTGTGACTAATAATAGATGCTTTTAGTAAAATGGTGCTTAAGGATGTTGGATTCAGGGTGTTTAATTAATTTTGCTGATACTGATTAAATGCAGACAGTTATAAGATGTACACAAATTTGTTAAATTAAATGAACATTTATTTTTACAGTATGTTTACGTAAATACTGTAATTTTTGTTTAAAGTGACCTCTATAGCTGTGATGTTAATCATCAGTTGGCTGATGTTGAATGATCTCAAAACAGTTGGTGGATTGTGTTATATGGAGGTTACATTTGCGTGTTGATATCGAATATTGATGTTTTAGGACAATAGATTGTTTTAGGATATTCTGTCTCTCTTTGGCAAACGGAACTATTAGATACCTAATTATGTAAAAGTGGAACTAAGCCAGTGTCTGGGCTTCCTGTTTTCTGAGCAATAGAGTGCAACAAGTCACCATTTTTTCAGTGGCTTTGGTTTTTTGGGCATTTCCTCACATAATATATATTTTTCTTCATAACTTCATAAATGAGTTACAAATCATGCCATCCAGCTATGAGGTGAATTTCAACATTATAAAGTTTGATTTGGACAATCGGACAAAAGTTACATTTTGAAAATCGGACAAAAATGCAAAGCTGTGTACTTAACTTTATTGAGGGAAAGGACTATAATCCCTTGAAACACTGAAAAAATATAATACTAATATAAATATATAAAACTACACAATATAAACAAAAATAATTTATATATTTTACATTTTTCACACTGCAAGCAATATGGCTATTGTTTATATGTTCAGCACTGTCGCTGTCAAAAAAAACCTCACTATCTTTTATTTAATTCTAAACAAATTTTTGTTAAAAAGGATTGACAATGTTGCATTTACTTAAAGGTATATGTGAGTCTCGCATCCCAGTAGCATATCAGTAGCACTGTTTCTTTTATGTGTGAACTTGGCCTATGTTTATATTACATCATTTATAGTACTTAACAAGGAGCGGGAGGGCTCTTTTGGCATTACTCGCTAAGTTTGAGGGTCTAATTGGATTGGTGGAAATTCTTTGCAGAATCATGAGTAATGTAGTTTTCCACCAAAATTTAAATTTTGAATTCCACTGTTAAACATTTAAAAAATAAGTTAAAATTATGCAGGATGATGGCTGCAACAGAACCTTGCTGCTCACACTGGCATGTCTTCAATGGTTTAAAAGTTAATGTTAAAAATCACTTCCCCTGTGGAGAAAATTAATGGGCTTTAAAATTCTGAAACCTTATTATATGAAAAACAGTCATTAGTGGTGTTTCTATTTATAGACTAATACCGTTGCACATACTTAGGTTTAGGGCTGTGGTTCACAACCAGGGGGCCTTGAAGAAATTGCCATTATCCTTAATCTTAGTCAATCACGATTAAATGGAAAAGTCATGGGAGCTTTCGATATTGTTTTGGACGTTTGGGGCCATGGAAGCAAAAAGGTTGCGAACCACTGGTTTAGTGATTTAAACAAACCCTACCTTAGCGTTCAACTCACATACTGGAACTCATCCAGCACATCAGCCTTTGTATTACAGACATGTACCTCCATTATTTAGAGACTTGCTCTATTACTTCTCTAAAATATTAGACTTATTTTAGCCTGGTGGACAGTAAAACAGCCGAAAAATCCACAGACATTTTAATGGAGGATCAGGGACATACCTAGTCCAAAATATCATAGAGACTTGAGAGTGGGCCAACACACTTGCAACTGCTAACCAATTCCTTAGCAATAACCCACTATACCCTGGCATCGATGCAGTGAGTTTTGCATAGTCGAGCATTTCTTCAGAACATGAACAAATATAGTTATATTTGCAATTGTGTTTGGTGCAGCTAGGGGTTTGCAAATCGCTTGCAACATCTCTAAGTTATTAATCTTTACTGCAGATATAGATCCTTCAATATAGTAGCTGGAAATGTTACGAATAAGCAACATAATAATATTTTACTAGTTTTACAAGAGCACATTTGAGAAAGCACTCAGGCTGACACATGCTTTATTACTTCAGTGTACATTATGTTCCCAAGGCACAAGGAAACAAGTGCAGGTATGACATTTCTCTCTTTTTTTGCAGAGGGCTGCTGTAGATTAGTTTATGGACCATAGATCTGTTAACCATTCACTCTCGTGTTTTGTTGAGAGTCACTTGCTGTCTTTACGTCCCAGAGATTAATGTCATTTCAAAATAAGCCTCTTTTTCCTTTAAGTTCTCAAAATGCATTTGACAGATATTACTGAAGCTTTAAATCTCTGTTGTATCCCAAAGGCATTCACTATTCAGTCATCCGATACAGTAACAGTGCTTCTGTTTGGGAATGAGTGAGTGAGTGAGGTAGTAAGCACTTGTTTCTGCCTTACCGGCAATAAAGGCCTTTGGTCTGAAAACAGAAATCATAAGATCAGCTTTTGAAATGCTGATAGGCTCAGTGAGGTGTGACGTGAGGGCATGTTACTGTACCTGTGCTGGAGTCTTAATTCCAGAGTGGACATGAACACACAAGCAGTTCTGCCCTGCTGTTTCACTGATACATCTGTGTGTGTGTTTTAGCATAATGACTAATTTAATTCATTTTAAGATTTACTCGGGTCCTCTAGAATTGAGTCCTGGCCCCCCGATTGAGACTTAGTAATAAGACTTTTGCTTTAGTCCCATGCTTTTCAGAGAAATCTCACATCTCTTCTAGATTTTCAGAACAAATCTCAATAAAATCTCTATTTGTGCTCAAATTGGCAAAAATAACAACGTCTGCAATCAACAAAAGCCCCGTTTAGACTACACTATAGTCACTGTGTCAGATTATGCGATTTTGACTCATCAAATCTTGTCGGTTTATACGATGCTACCCGACCATTCATCGCATGCCGTCATTAACGACGTGCGTGCTGTCATCGATACAGTGGGACAAGACAGAAGGTGCTACTGTATGAGCGTAAACAAACAATGGCTATCATTGTAATTATAACGACTGTACTGCTATGACCATTCATGCATGCCGTCAAAACGACGTGCGTGCACATCGATACAGTGGGACGACCGCTACTGTATGAGCGATAAACAATGGCTAGCAAACAGTCCTTGTCATCAGAAAAGAAAAAAGAAAGAAAACTGACAATGGACACAAATATGGAAACATGAAGAGGAATGGACTGTCGACAACTAGGCATATTTTTTGTTTTTTTGCACTGTGTGGTATCGGGGCAACAAATGCAGGTGTATTGTTGCTGTAGATCCACGAACATTTCCTCCATTGTAAAATTCCACCCAGCAAAAAAAAATTAAACATGCTAGTCTTTCTGTGTTGATGTCGTGAAGCATCGCAGAGGTGTCGTGCACTATGACACACTTCATGAGATGAAACGATTGAATCGTGCGTCCCGACGCTCATTGTCGTATATGATTCCACACGACACCCTACGTCAAGCAGAACTTGGCTAAATTGGGCTAAAATCATGTGGTCTAAACAGGGCTTAAACTTTTGTCTTGAATATGAGCTCAAATATTTTGCAATAAATTCTCTCCAAAGGATTCCAAAATTGTCACAGTTGTAGATGAATAAATTAAATTAAATAAAACCCAGCATTCTCAGCATTGTGGCTCCTGAAATATGAAAAAAAAACCTTTTAACATTAATTACATACAATACATAAAAAACGTTTTGTTTAAAAAAAGAGTATAATGTGATATTTGGAAACACAACATTTTTAAATTTGAAAAGACAAACTTAAAGATCATTAAATTAAAAATGTAATTCTTAAAAAAATATAATTAAAACTATATATTTTTTAAATGTGATTAAATAAACATTTTAATAATTTAAGTTTCCGTTCGTGCAGTACTTGATGCAAGACATTGTGAAATATAGTGATGCTTAATTTTTTATGGAAACACAAAAATCTATGTTTTTCAATTAACAAAACAACAAAAAAAATGTCATGATCAAAAACTAATACAAATGAATAATCAGCACTCAAAACCTAAGTTGTAATACAAACTTTTAAACTGCACATAAGGCAGTTTTTATATAAAAACATTTGAACAGTGGTTGTAATAAAACTTTCATGACAGATCTATTCAATCATGTTAAATAATGAAGTCATCACTAACAGGTTAAGTAAGGTGATGTATTTGACAAAATGTTCCTCTCTAGTCATTTCTTCTAGTTTCCCAACAAGAAGCTATTGACATTTATAGCTTTAATTGGTTTTGCTGTTTCGGCTGAATATTTTCATCTGCAGAAATTTTTATCCATAACTATTGAAATATGATCTAAACAGATGAAATATTCTGGCATGAGGACTTTGGTTTGTCTGTAATGGATGCATGGGAATGGCTGGAGTCAGAAAAGGAAGAAGGGGACACGTGTGAGCTGGGTGTTGATGTGTACAGAGATGCGAGGTAATGATGGGGTGTCTGATACGTTACGTGAACGGACATGACAGCACTAGAGAGTGAGGGTGACAGCTAACTGCTACACACACACACGCTCAGTAGTGTGGCTATAGAAACTCAAGTTACACTGAATATTTAGTACCACAGTAACAGAAATACCATGGTACTACTATCTGATACAATCAAAACTAATTTCCCCTACACTTTACGAAGCCTAATCACATATGTGATGAGTTGGTGCATTAGCTGGTTCTGAGGCCCAGAGCACCTACATCAGCAGATTAGCTGACTATTTCATCCATTTTGCTTTTTAGCTAATCTAGCTCTTTTGGGTGTTAGCTCAGCACCAATCCTGGATCACATCTAATTCCAGCAATATAAATCTTTGCTTGATAGATACTCCTTGTTACATTGCCTTTGTAAGTGATAGCATATATTTCAACTAGTTTTCTGGAAAGCTGCCACACTCGAGCCTGAAAGCAAAGCGGCTTTGGCCTGTCCACTTATGTGCTGCAGTTTAATGTTTTAGATACACATACATAGATTAAATGCTGTGCTGATGTATGGAATAAGGAGAGTGACTGTGTTATGTTTTATGAGTATCTTGATTTGTATTCCTGAGTTCCTGGACAATCAACATAACAACAGACGACTCAGAACAATGGACAAAAAACAAAACGTTGTGCATTTCTAAAATAAAGAAAACGAATAGGATGCACTTGCCGTCCCAGTCTTGAACAGGAGCGCTTCACACAAATTAACCGAAACTCTGAGAATATTTTCCTTACAGACATGATTAATATATCTATAGAAATCTTTGAATTACTACAAAACTAAATAATTAATATCCAAAACAAAATCTCTTTCATTATAATCCATAAGATACATTTCTTTCTAAAGAAGTGTCCAATGAGGAGATGGCGAGTCAGGATTTTTAACTTCGTCTTTGTGACACTGACTCAGAAAACACTAGTTTATTAATAAATAATTCAAATATCTCCTTACTATTTTCCCCAGACATATATTCATGGTAAATTTTTCTGGGGCTTTGCGGCAAGCTTTAGCCTATTTAGTGCGCTCATGTCACGTTGCTGTGGGCGATATGACACAAAAACTCATAGTTTGCATGCATTTTTAAGCATTGCGGTTTAAAAACAAGTGATTTAAGCAATTGAAATGCAAACAACAGCACTATATGCGCAAGCTATGTGTTTCTGAGCGTGCTTTCTGCAATTGGGTCGGATCGAGGCTGGTTCATATTCACACCTTAAACAGACCGTACCAGAGTTCATTTGGAACCGAACCGAGACCACCTCTTCAGCTGGGTCTCAGTTCGGTCGTTTGGTGGGCACCAGAGTGCGATTGCTGTATTCACACCTGCCCAAAAGATCCGCACCAAAGGGGGAACGAACTAGAGTTTGTTTTAATCGAACCAAACTAGACAGGTGTGAATACATCCTAAGACTTATTACAAAGTAACACCCAGCATTCAGAACACCCCAGGGTTGTGTCAGCAGCATGTTTTATTACTCACATTTTCCTTAGAAAATGCAAAATCAGAAAATTAATTATTTTATTTTTTCCGTATCTGGATACAATTGTTAATTGTCACTACTCATCTCTGTTGTTGACTGTTATGAAACAATATTCCTGTGATGTTTTCGAATTACCGTTTAACTTTTTTTTATACCAAACAATGTTTCATCAGTTCCTTTAAACTCTGACAACTGTGTGAGAAATTATTATAGTTTTCATTAATAATTTGAATTTGTTTGTATTTTTATATTTTATTTTTGTTTTAATTTTAGGTAAATGTTTATTAATTTTGTTGTGTTTTGATCATTTTTATTATTTTAATTTATTTTTGATCATTTTTATTTCAGTTTTAATTTGAGTTATTTTAGTAAAATCAAGTTAAATGACTAAATTAATTAAATAAATATAAGAAATTTTGCCTTGACAACTAGCTGAAATAAAATAATATAATATATACACACAGGTACATCAAAAGAAAATTGAATATCATGAAAAAGGTCAATATTTTGTGTCACTCATTTCAGAAAGTGAAATCCATATATTATATAGATTCATACACAGAGTGAAATAGTTCAAGCCTTTATTTCTTGACATTTTGATGATTATGGCTTACAGATAATGAAAACCAAAAATTAAGTGTCTCAGAAAATTTGAATATTAAATAAGATCAATAAAAAAGGCTATTTTAAACAGAAATCTGATTTGAAACAGGCTTCTGAAAAGTATGTTCATTTCTATGCACTCAATACTTGGTTTGTCCTACTTTTGCATGAATTACTGCATCAATGCGGCGTGGCATGGAGGCAATCAGCCTGTGGCACTGCTCAGGTGTAATGAAAGCCCAGGTTACTTTGATAACAGCCTTCAGGTCATCTGCATTGTTGGGTCTGGTGTCTCTCATCTTCCTCTTGACAATATCCCATAGATTCTCTGGGTTCAGGTCAGGCGAGTTTGCTGGCCAATCAAGCACAGTAACACCATGGTCATTGAACCAGCTTTTGGTACCTTTGGCAGTGTGGGCAGGTGCCATGTCCTGCTGGAAAATGAAATCAGCATCTCCATAAAGCTTGTCAGCAAAAGGAAGCATGAAGTGCTCTTTCCTGGTAGATGGCTGCGTTGACTGTGGACTTCAGAAAACACAGTGGACCAACACCAGCAGATGACATGGCAGCCCAAATCATCACTGACTGTGGAAACTTCACACTGGACTTCAAGCAACATGGATTCTGTGCCTCTCCACTCTTCCTCCAGACTCTGGGACCTTGATTTCCAAATGAAATGCAAAATTTACTTTCATCTGAAAAGAGGACTTTGGACCACTGAGCAACAGTCCAGTTATTTTTCTCCTTAGCCCAGATAAGATGCTTCTGACGATGTTTCTGTTTCAGAAGTGGCTTGGTAGCTCTTTTCCTGAAGATGTCTAAGCGTGGTGACTCTTGATGCACTGACTCCAGCTTCAGTTCACTCCTTGTGAAGCTCTCCCAAGTGTTTGAATCGGCTTTGCTTGACAGTATTCTCAAGCTTGCGGTCATCCCTGTTGCTTGTGCACATTTTCCTACCCAATTTCTTCCTTCCAGTCAACTTTGCATTTAATATGCTTTGATACAGCACCTTTCCTTAATGACCCTCTGTGACTTACTCTCTTTGTGGAGGGTGTCAATGATTGTCTTCTGGACCATTGCCAAGTCAGCATTCTTCCCCATTATTGTGGTTTCAAAGAACAAGAGATACCCAGAATTTATACTGTATGGATGGTCATTTATTGAAACTCGAATGTAAATATTATAATATTTTGAGATACTGATTTTTGACTTTCATTAGCTGTAAGCTCTTATCATCAAAATTAAAGTGTTTTACTCTACATGCAATGAATCTAAAATATATGAAAGTTTCACTTTTCAAAATAAGTTACAAGAGAAATGAACTTTTTCACCATATTCAAATTTTTAGATGTACCTGTATATAGCTAAATAACAATTTGTTTTTAAAAAAATTTGTATAATAAATTTTTTTGTTGATGTTTCAATTAATGCTTATTTAATTTCAAGTAACAGCAATGTTTTTATGGTTTTAGTTTTAGTTAACTCTAATAACGCTGTCTCAGAGAGATCTAGTTGAGACCATTCCAGAATTAGTCTCTTAATTCAGTCCCATACAGCTGCGCTGTGCTGTTTTAACTGCTGAGGTTCTCCTGCACAGTGATAATATGTCAGGTTCACCCTCCCTTGATTCTTTGCTCAGCTGCCAGTATTGATAACTGCTGTAGAAGCCTTCCGGCATAATTCAGTCTTTCTGACTCTTTTCCTTCTTGACAGTCAGGCCCTTCTACACGTGACCGATAGCAGTTTGGATCTTGTTTTACTCCAAACAGGGTCACCCCTGTTAAGGCACATTGATGGGAGCACGTTACCATGACAATATGTTGAAGGTCCAGTGTTCTCCCAGGCTTTGTTTGTTTGTCATCGGCACCTCTGTTTGCGCTGATAAAGGAATGTCAGAGATGACAAGCCCCGTCTGAAAAATGAAACATCCAGAAACTTTGCAGACATTTGAAATGACTGGGGTGATCTCCTTGAACACAGCTGAAGTCAAATATAAAAGCATCCCGAATTATATCATTGGGTTCTGTCTGTGGTCTTTAGATGGCACTTGACTAAATATGATTTTTAGAAAAAATATTGGATGTCATTTAAAATTTATCTCAAAGTTTCCATTAATAAAATTGTCTAAATTTAATTTAATTGTATTGTATTCATTTATTAAAGGAAAAGGGTGTGTTAAGAAGAACTGTATGTAAAATGTTTTCTTTCAAGACAGATCTTTTATGAGCTATGAGGGATGCATAATTTGGTAGAAAAAAGGGATTTTTCTGATTTTTTTTTTTTTTTTTTTTTTACTAACTACAAAATGCAAAAAAAAAAGAAATGTGTTACTATTGGATTATTTCATTGTAAAATAAAATACATAATTAATAATAATAATAATACCCATTTTATTTTACTTTACCAATGTACACTTAAATTACTAATATTTATGCTTAAATATTTTCATTTCCATATGTAAATTGCAGTCTTTTTTTTCACACTAAACCATATCACAATTTTGGTTTTATTTCAATTAATTGTGAAGCTCTACTTTTTTCAGAAATTCAAATATGTTTCTTTTTTTTTTTACTTTAAATCAATGTCTGAAATTGTTGTGATTTATTTAAAAGCTGAATGGTTTGATTCAAAGCTTACAACTCTTTGTTAAAGAATGTTATGAAATTCCTTTGGATTCTGTTTATTATGGGATTCAAAAAACGTTATCACATAAGTTGTGCATTTAATTACTAGCTTCGGAGAAATAAGTACATGAAAACTCAGCTCGACCTTTCTGAGTACTTCCTTGACTTTGCAGACCATGCCTAAATGATGCACTTAATGTGAAATTGTGGAATTATGGCTTTTGCTGTGTGCATTTGTGATTAACAGTCTGTGCAACATAATGCCACAAAAATATGGATTTGTAGGAGGACCCCTGGGACTGAGGGCATCATTTGAGACAGGGGCAAAATCATACTTGTGATGACTAATCGTCAAAGCTGACTAAGTTATCTTTTTCAAAAAGAATATTGGTGGAACAATGGTTTAACAGTTGCCAAATGCGCTTAAGACCAACATCCAAGATGTAGATGCTTCTTCATAGGAAGAGATTCTGAGAAATTTAGCTTTACACCACTTGCTCACCAATGGATCCTCTGCAGTGAATGGGTGCCGTCAGAATGAGAGTCAAAACAGGTGATAAAAACATCACAAGTGATCCACAAAGTAATCCAGGCAGTCGCTGTGGTAAACAGCGAAAATGAAAAAGAAAGAAAAATACTGGCGGTTTAGCAATATTTATAAACAGCGGTAATCATATGAGAAGTCAAGCAATCAACTTTTGGACCACTTAAGATAGAATGACCCATAATAAATGTGCATTCATAATTGCACATATAAAATGAGCAGATTAGCCACATAAAGACAGTACTGTGTTATTTTGTTTGGTTTGTGGTTTTGAAGATAGACACAGTACTGATATGTTTTGACTGCTGTTCCAGTGCTTTCAATGATAATGCGATCCACTAAAGATCAGGCAAACTTGGCTGATGGTCAAATTTGCTCTTATTCTTAAGTTGCATTCATGCTACAAGACTGGAGTTTAGTTCAAAACTAAGCTACCATTTAAACAAGGGTCACTGGTTGTGAACAGAAATAGTTCAGACAGCTAGGTTAGGACTGTCACCATCAGCTCTTGTTGGATCTCTTTTGATTTATTTCTTCTGGCAAGCAGAATCTGATTTTAGATTCAACACGGAAACCGACCCTATTGACTACATAATACATGTTCTTCTTGGTCTTATTGTGCACAAATAATCCTAAAAAAGGGTAAACTTTGATCAAAATGTGTTTGCTATGTCTCAAAAACGACCTTTTTAAGAGACATCACATCACCAAGGCTGCTTAAGTTTCAACCAGCGTGTGTTGGCAGTGTTTCAGGAGGTGAGTGCTTCTCCGCAATCATATTTATGTCTGCCTGTATTCTGCAAGAGAAGTCAGCTTTTTACAATCTAATCCATTTTTAATGGATAAAATCAAGTCCTGTCCTACTTGTTTTTTTTTTTTTAAATGAACCACATTATGGGCATAAAATGGGTTGCAAACGCCTTTTCATGTTGACTCTAAACTTGACGGGACTTCAAACACTGGCATATATTAGAGTTTACACTCTACAAAGAGTTGATACACACATGCACACACTTTCTCAAACCAATTGGGTTAATGGGCCGGAAGGTCTGTGCAGTCTCTCTGCATGCTGCCATTTAATTTTTTCTTTGCAGGCCATATCCCGGTGCTTTGCTTCCTATGCTTTTGTCCCAGATTGAAAACGAGAGGATAACTCTATTATCGCTGTTAATTTTTCCTCATTACTCATAATGACTTTTTGTTATTCATGAAGTTTGGAGATTGTTCCTTTTTCCTCTCAAGTTTCTTTGAGATGATGTTCTTTAAACTGATTTTTGACTGATGCACCATACTGAGCTTCCTCACCGTGAACTCTCTTGAGCTTTGTTTTGCATGTTTACACATATAGACATATAATCTCATGTAGATAATCTCTCTCTCTGGAGCTGCAGTATATTTAAACAAGATAACAACCATGTGAACGTTTGATTCGCCTCATCAACTGTGTTCAATGGAGGAAATAAACATAGATTCAAGTGAGTAACCGGTTCTTGACATCTAATATTAGTTGCATCAGCATCAGCAATGAGAGTCCATAAACGACCTCTTTAACCTCAGTTGAGTCACATAAATTCAAAGAAAAAGCTAGCTTTAGGATAAGCCAGACATGAACCTAGTGCTTTAATTAGATTTTAAATGACATTTTGATAGAGTTTTGATCGAGTAGATCACCCAGAAAAATGTAATTGTTGCCATATAAAAATAGGGCCCTATAAAAAGTTAAAAAAAATATATTTTTTTCTAAATTCATTTTTTTCCCGTTTAAACTTTTCTGGATTCCGTTTTTTTCCCGCTTTAATTTTTCTAGACTCCTTTTTAATGATCAAATTAAATTGTATTAATCAAAAAGCATGTTTAATTAATTAAAATCATGAAACTTACACAATTTAACATTCACTTATTAAAAGTGTAACAAAAATTACATGTTTAGGCGGGGCCGTATTAAATAAAAAAAAAATGTCTCACCTTATGTTTTATTGTTACCAAACAGGTTTATTGTGTTTTAGCATGTCTAATTATTTGAATGCATGCAATTGTTTTTATTTTATTCTTACAGTAGCCTTATGAAATGCTTTTTTTTCTCAGAAATTCTGTGTTGTGTGTATTCATTTTACTGGTTATCAGATGAAGGCATAACACATTGATTTAATTTATATTTTAATTAATGAAAATTAAACATTTACATTTTTGACAAATAAAAGGTATTTACTATTAAAATTAAAATATTTTGTGATTATTTCTTAAAAAAATATATTATTATTTTTCAATAGTAGTAGTAGTAAGTAGTAGTTGTAGTAGTATTACATACATTCTACTAAATAATAGTAAAATAGCCTATTTCTGGCACAATGTCTTTAATAAGTTAAACCAAACTTTTATTTTGACGGGTTGCCGTGAATACCTTTAAAGTTCTGTGTGTGTATGATTTGACGCTAGTTTTACTCAAATTAAATGGTAAAATGCTCGTGAAGTGACTCTCAGAACAGTTCTGGAGCTATTGTTCATATATAATGAGCGCCATGCGGCATGCGCACTGTGTATGTAATGTTAGTAAACAAAACCGCGCATCTGCTCCATTCATACAGAGACGTGCAGAACATGCAGGATTCATATTTAAATCGACTTTTACGGCGTAATATTTACAATGTTTTTGAAAGACCAATCTCAGTAAACACATTATTAATAAAGCATATACAGACAAGCAGAGCCCATAATAAAACACTGTTTTAATGCAGTTTTCCTTATAATGGTTTTCTATAAAACGTGTTGCGTTCGTATCCTGGACTCATCTGCTTGTCTGTACATAGTATGATTTATTAATAACGTGTTTACAAAGTTTGAACTTTTAAAAACAGTGTCTTAACGCATTAAGCCACGTTAAACCTTTTTCACGTTAAACGTTTTAGAATTTCCCAACTTCCCAAAGATGGACTTATTTTGACGATGCGTTTCATACTTTTCTGGGCCTTGACAGTGTAATTTACTTGGCAGTCAATGGGACAGTCACAAGCCTCCCGGTTTTCATCCAAAATATCTTAAATTGTGTTCCGAAGATGAACGAAGCTTTTACGGGTTTGGAACGACATGGGGGTAAGTGATTAATGACAAAATTTTCATCTGGACATTTCATGTAATTTTACAGTAAAATACTGTTAAATGTGCAGGAGTTTCCATAAAAACTCTTGTGTGACACTTCATGGTTTCTTCATGTACAGTACAATATAATTTTTATCTTATATGGCCTATTATACATTTTTATATTATTATACGAATTGTTACAGCAGGACATTGAGTATTTTAGTACAGTGTTGCTCACAACAATGCTGGAATGCAGACATTAAATTGCTTTAAAACCAGTGATAAATTCTGTTTATGCACTTTGACAGAGATATGCGATTTGCATAATTTAATACGCTGGCCTAATTTGACATGTTTAATGAAACCTGGTGAAAGTGCTATTTTACTTAGGCTACAGTATGCATTTTGCTGATGAGGTAACAATGTAAAGTGCTTACCGTTTGAAACCGGCTCTAGTGCTGATTGATGCTCCTCACTGAGGTGTCTGACTGTCGTCAAGCCCGATAACAAGACTTATGTTGACTTAATCTGTCCAGATTTGAAACACCAGACATCTAATGGCTGTCAGAATCCTCCACGGTCTCATTAATCAAGCTATTCTTTCCATTGTTCTGCTGTCTGTGAAGAAACAGACTTCGCTGTGATCTTATCTTATCTGCCCTCTTCTGTCCATGTGTACTGCAGGACTGGACACTAAATGTGTTTTTCAGTCTCTTTCTCATTGTCTAACTATTGGTTCTATCTATTTTAAGTTATGTATTATCAAGTACCAATTCTGAGAAGAAAATCGCTCCTATTTGCCTTTTATTGCTTCCCTCTAGTGGTTAAACAGTGGTAGTGCACAGAACATTGCTGTAGGAGTGTGACATTAATTAGGATATTAAATTAACCATAAACAATAATATATGCCAAAAATTATGTAAAGATGACAAATGAAGATGTAATTTCATTCCAAAGCTGTAGCTCATTTTTATTTAACTCCTTTAAATAAATACAATGAGTGTATTTGCAGTATCATTTTATTAAACAATTCCCCTAAAAGAATGACTAATCAATTAAAATTATGAGGCAGTCAGACAAGTTTCATATTGATTAGCTTAACTGTATGCAACTTAATGTGAAACAAATGAAATATCACAGATATAGCCATTTTTGTAAGGAAAATGCTAAATATGCACATATTGTATAGAATAAACTAAATGTTGTACATATTGTACATAATATCCAGACCTCTTGTGGTGTATTTAGGTCTAAACTGTCTGTTTAACGTATCAACAACTGACTCGGTCAATTGAGGGCAATAGTTATTGCTGATGAATCACAAAAGCCTGTTACATCAACACTGTTTTGTGTTATCATTGTTACATAAGCAGTTTCAGTTACATGTTTTGAGCATATGCTGCAAAAACTCTCTTTGTAAATGAAATGTTTTGTGCTGTTCTTTTGTTGTTATTGTTCGTGTAATGATGTATTTCTCCAGGCGTGCAGTAGATGGAGGCAGAGACGCAGATGAGTTATTGTACGTCTTTGTCTCTGCTCCAGATCGTTCTCACTTCAAAACACTGAAGATTCTAGAATATAACTAGTGGACAGTGCTTACACGGCTTCATGGGTTATTCAAGTAATGACAAGTACAAAGCTGTGACAATGGACTTTTTAAAAATGTATTTATTTCTTTACTGTTGTTAAATGTTAATACAGCTTTTTTTAATTCGAGAAATTGGATGAAATATACAATCGCCTTCAGGAGAACATTAACAAAGAAAAGAAGATAGAAGCAAGAAAAGAGGAGAAATAAAACACAATAAGGGGGAGAAAATAAGGATCATTCAATCCATTTGATTACATCACTCACAGATGGGTGGAGCTTATCATGTTATGATGATGTCATTGCATTCAGAGAGATCTGGCCACAGCATGTTTTGTCATATTATTACAATAGGCTTATAGGGTGACTATTTATAGTCCTTTTGTGGTCCTGGGATGGGTTGATTTAATCCAAATTCCAAGCTCAATTACCAGGCCGATATCTGATAAAAAGATTTAATCAGACATATCATAAACATATCTTTATTTGAGGGTTTGTAGTGATGCAGATTTACTGATGTGAGTGCTGTTTTGTTGATCTCATTAAGCGACGCTGACTAGTCTTTCCGCAGACCTGCGCGGTGTTGTGCAGAATACCCAGGATATTTTCTATTCAGAGTCTTTCTCAGTCTGACCTACTTTAAACGCAGCTTCAGTCAAATTTGCACAGATATCAGCTGGACGGACGCCTCTGCAGTCTTTAGGTGTTCGTCTGTAAATGTCTTACTGTAACAATATTTACTTCATCCCTTCATGTTGATATGTGTGTATAATAAATGGCGTTTTCGGTTGTTGCTTAAAATTTAATGAAGGCATCTCGTGGTTCACTGGATAGAGAGTTTTTGGTCATATAATATGTCGAGATGCTGTCTGGTGTGCTGTAAAATGCTGGTGGTTGTGTGGTCACAAAGTACACTGTGTAGATGTTTGTCATTGTATGAGTTATGTGTGTGCTGATCAGTGTTCTTTCACAGTAGCAGGTGTTGGATTTGGTGACTCAGGAGCTGTGTGTGTAGTCATACATGCTCCAGTGCTCTGGTGGTCTTCTGCTCTCAGGAGCTAATGGTCAATATTTCATCATGAATTATTGAATCTCTTCAAGTAATCTCTGAGCGGCCTTCTGCTATATCGAAAAAGTCCAACACAGGCTCATTGGAAAAATGTGCCTCTACCCACATTTTTGCAAAACGCCACAGTTTCCAGCTGAAATGAAGACTAGAGTCAGTAAAACACCAACAACATTTATTTATTTTCACACAAACTATGAAGATATATTATTGAAAGATTTTTTGTGCAGTGCTTATACTATGCTATGACCTCAAAACACTTTTACTATAGTGTGTTGAAGTGTAAAGTAATATATTGTGATGTTTGCATCACATTATCAGCTCCGTATATGACATTTCTGAGATCGTAAACTTGCTTGATAGCTCACCTGGTACAACATAGTATTTGCAATGTTACACTAAAAAAGATCAAAACTCGTATAGCAAGCAAAAATGCTATGGTTGCTTCAGCAACTGCATTTTTATATTTGTTTGTTTTTATTATTGGTTAGGTTTAGAGTTGGTTTTAGTAACATTGATTTTAAACACAATAGCTCATTAAGCTTTTAGCACCGCTCACTGGGCATTTCATGTCCGAACTGTAATATGTACAGCCAGCCATATTTTTTGAGAGTTTTTATTTTTACTGGACTTACTGTGCAATTATTTGAAGCTGAATTATTGGAGTTCTTTTCTATAACAGCCTATATAATATCAGCAATTTCAGATAATCTGCATCTATCTGGCATATTAGACACAATATATTTTCATGCATTTAGTCTGTCTCGTCCTGACAAGATGGGAGGTTTTTGGCTAGAATAAGATGTAAAGTGGACCAGACTTTATGTTCATAGTCAGAAATCTGGAGTCAGAATTAAGCAGCCAAATCTTTCTCTCCCAGATTTTTTCTATGGCCTTTATATCCTATTAAAAGCCTAACAAGGAATCTTTCTTTAGAAACTTGTTAATGTGCCGAATAGATGTAATTAGGGATTTAATTATTTAAAACACATTTGCACGCAAGCTACATTTAATCTCTCTGTTTTATCTCTTCACAAACGACCTGCTCTAAATCCCTCTATTTAAGAAACAGATAGAGGAAAATGTGACGGAGATGACATTTGCCCAGCAACACAGTGGAATTATGCTCTTAACTGCCGGACCTGACTGAGATACAGTTAATGTGCTTTCTCTTGGCGTTGGCTGCTGTGTTTCTGCTGTCTTCCGCTGTTTTACTCAGCCTATTGCTGCACAGCTCTTTCTTATTTATCCAATCAGAAGAATGCATCCCACCCCCTTTCACTTCATTAATATTCAGCGACTGCAGTCCCCCATCATGGGCTCAGGTGGTCCACAGAACAGAGCGGAAACATGTGAACAGTGTGAATACAGAAGCACACACCGCTCGCATCCGTAAAACAACACTATCAACAGCAGTAAGGCTTCGATCTCGATTCAGATGCTTTTCTTTGTTTTACAATGAGGTGTAAAGCTGCAGCGAGTCTCATCGCAGAATGAGCTTCCATTTCATTTCTGTTGTGAGGGGAAATCTGTTCTTCCAATCCTCCACTGAGCTTGCACTGTAAAGGACAGTTTCTTTATTTTTCCAGGAAATATATCTAAATATCCATAAAACAAGATTTACTTGAGAAGCAAATTAATTAAGACTTGTTTATGAATAATATATATATTGTTTCTTGTTTTAAGCATAACATTTTTTTTTTACTAGTATGTTGCGAGGCAATAAAGCAACAGCTGCTAAATGCCTTCAGTTGTGGTTGACAACAAGGGAACTGCAAAAAAAATATATTTAATATGTTTGTAATGAGTATTTTTGATGTGTTCTGTTATTTTTGACATGTTGATTGATTCATTTCTGTAGCATTACGATGCAGCTCCACCCACTACATTAAATCTCATTGGTTCAAACTTCTGCTCCATATAACTTTACAGTAAAAACATCTAATATTAAATATATTCTTCTGACTGTGTTCTGTGACTATGTTGCACATCATTTTCTCATTCATTATCGGAAAAAATGCATGACTGTAGACATATTGTATTGATTCAAATGAGGTCTGAATTACACAGAAAGGGATAGTTCAACCAGAAAAGAAAATTCGACCATTTACTCCCCCTCATCTTAAGACATATAAGAGACACAAAATTCAAGTCATTATTCTTACATTTTTTTTTTTTACATCTGCCATTGCTTTTCTTAGCAAATTCACGAGAGAAGTTCGTAATCAATATATAAAGCAAAATATAGCGTACTATTCCACTTTTATAGTGCCTTTGTGTCCTTTTTGCTGCATAGATGCAGCAGATGTATTGTAATTGTATGTAAAAGAGCAGCATGAACATTCTTCAAAACATCTCCTTTTGTGTTCTTCAGAAGAAAGATGCACAGGTTGGAAACAACATAAGGGTGAGTAAATGGCGTTAACATTTTTATTTATGGATTAACTATCCTTTTAAAAATAATAAGAACAAATTTAGTTCAAGATATATTTTCTAAAACAAGCCTTAATATCATACACAGTTTTGCATCTCAAGTAAGTTAATCATGTTTTCAGGCTATTTTAACTGGGAAACAAAACCAATACTGATGATCATTTCCACATAAAGTAAATTATTGTGCTCCACGGGAAAGCTCAAGACACCAATGATGGTTCAATACAGACGTGTGTGTGTGTGTGCTTGTGTGTACGTATGCATGTGAGGGCGTGTTAATCCGCACACAGAACCCACCAGCATCAACCCCCCCATTCCTCCCCTCACTTAGACACTTCCAGCTGGTGGCGAAGGATACGCGCGTAAGATTCTCCATCCCAGCTGCCCTCCACCCATTCTCTTTCTCTCATCCCATCCCTCTCTCCGCTGCGCTCCGTCCCGGCTGACTGCACGGTGGGGATGGGTTCAGGTTGGGCCAGAAGGACCCAGGAAAAAAAGTGCCAAGAGGAAAGCACCGTCTCCTGGAAACGTTCATCTCCTCTCACACAAATGCATTTTCCCAGCTTCAGCTCTTCGGTAGCTGCTCACAGGAACACATAGACCCTACAGAAGGTGCCTGGGAGAATTTTTTTTTCTTTGTGCTTTAGAGGGATTCTGTTAAATCTTTATTGACTGGAAGACACTTCACTTTATGAAAGGATATCTCACTTGAGCTTTGCATCATGGCACACGCGGCATCCCAGCTGAAGAAAAAAGCAGATTTGGATCTTACAGCTGCCGAGGACGAGAAAAATAAGAAGAAGAAGCCCAGCAAAAGGTTCAAAGAACCAAAGAAAAAGGTACCAGTAGGTCACGGCTCTGAGGGTGGTGCTTTTGGCGCTGGCATGAAGGTTGGGTGGGATGTCTGGAAGCATCTTAAAGGTCTGGGATGTCACTTTGAGGGCCAATACAGTTTAAGAATTGTTTTTGGAAATAAAAATAAGGCTTTCAAGTAGACTGCAGTGATGCTGCTGAGCCCTGTGTGGATAGAAAATGCTTATTTATAGGATGAACATGTGCTTCACAAAGAAGACGCACACTAAGAATGCAGAATACATAGATGAACATGCTCACTGCATTATTGAGGGCAGATTTTTACTATATTTACATATTGCTAACATTTCTCACCCTTAGTTAGATATCAAATAATGATTTATAGTAGTATATCATAGTTGTTTGTTGAACTTAAACAGATTTGAAACGCCAACCCATAAGATAAGATGTTTTTGTAGATTGAAGTGGCGGTTGTCTTTTTTTTTGATGCGTGTGGGTGAGTGTGTTTTTGTCTTTGATCCATGATGGGATTCTCCACGCTGATGCGTGACTGGTGTCATTTTTATCGCGGGCTATGCATCCAGACCCCCGGGGGCTCACGAACCTTCTCCCACGGGCTTTATGAAAGATTACCTCCCCCACACCCACCCCGTCCCAGCCAGCTTCAATCCCATTACAAACCCATATCAACCCATCCCATTAATCACAGTTCAGCATTCGGCATCTCGACCTATCTGCATACGCATCTGCTTCTGTCTTAGCTGCTCTTCTCTTAGAATCAACCGAAGAATAGATTAAAATGGTCAGAAATACTTGTATCCCGTCCTTTTGTTTACAAGTTGTGGAGACTGCTTTGTACATTTCTTGTTTGATTACTGGTTGTGGTTTACAAGAAATACAATTTTAGTCAAATTTTGGTGTTTAGTTTAATGCGTTACTTGTCATTTCATTGTAATTATTTGTGAATTTTAGCAATTTCTGAGTGAATATTATTTCAAAGCAAATCCTACACCAAATTGATTTCAGTGTATAGAGCTGTTCATGCTCATTTCTTATAAGACAATGAACATTAATATCATACAGTCCTTCTTATATTGGCTCTAAAAACGGCAATATCCTACAAAAGATTTGAATAATATTAACGTATCACATTTATGTAAGTTCTTGCTAATCCTGAATGAAACCTTGCCAGGCAACAGAATACGCATATAGTGTTAACAAGCCAGCTTCGCTTTGTCCCTCACGGGACATTGTGTCATGATTGAAATCCTCCCTTCAACCTTTTTAGGACTAAGAGCTTAACTCTCAATGACCTCTGTCATTCATGTGTGCGTGTGGCTGAAAATCTACACGCTAGAACTTTATACAAGCCATTGACTCAGAAGAGCTGATTCCCATTCTGATCTCATTACAAACTGTTGCGGATATTGATAACTTGAATAGCATATATGGAAAAAGATTATTAGCGACTGGTCATAGTAAAATGTATTAGATCTAGTAGTACAAAGCAGTCTAGAAGTTTTTTTTTATTAGGATTTTGCAAAATGTTAAATAAAGTAAGAATGTAAAACAAAGACATTTTATTTTATTTTATTTTTATTTTATTTGAACTGCTTCAGTGATAGCCTTGTAGGCAGTGTGCCGACATACAGTGCCGTTGTGCGAAGTTCGAATTCGAATCCCATTCAAGTTCGAATCCCGGCTCGAGAACCTTTCCTGATCCCGCCCCTCTCTCTCTTACCCAATTAGCTTCCTGTCAACTCTAAACTATCCTATCACATTAAAAGGCAAAAATGCCAAAAATATAAAACATTTAATTCCGTATTTCATTTAATAAATATTTCATTTAATAATTAAAATTTGACATTAAATTAAATATTGAGTCAATAAATGCTCCATTTGTGACATAAACAATGAAATTCTTTGTACAAACAGGTTAGATTTTCTTACATTTTTAAAGCTCTTTTGAACATCTCAATCGTTTGTATTCATTGTTTTATTTGTTAATTTGTTCATTTTTAAATTCAACTTCTTCTCAGATGTTATGCTGATGTTATAATTTGTAATGAAAGATTGTGAAAGAATGATAAACTGCTAGTAAATTTGACAAATAATTACAAAGAAACAGCAAGTAATACATTAAATTAAACATGACATTTTGAAGAAGAATATATTTTCTTATAAATATCTTGTAAAATGTCTCAGAATTTTAGACCCCAGTGTGAGAAACGTTAAACATCAACATCTGCTGAAGTCACTTTACTGATGTCGAAACATTTAAAACACTTCCACTTGACCAGAAAAAATTAATAATATGGTATTCATACTTGTAGAGTGTGCTCAAGAACGTCTTTTTTTGTACAGTTGTGCTCAGCTTTCGTCACAGGTTTGTGAGGAGGTTTGGCTTAAATCTTTGGATATTGTAGCCTGTATTTCCTACCTGGTCTCATGGCATAAACGTACATGGGGCACTTTTTAGCGAGACGCGAAATAAGTACCAATAAGTGCATCACTGCAGTTTCCAAAATAAATGAACACTAGAGGCTGTAAAACTCCGACGCAGTTTCAATTAATAAAGCGTAATTTTCACACAATTACTTGAAGAATATCATGTTATGACTTCAAAACAATATTAATATGCTGGGAGATTTGAGATTTGATGCTTTTGAACGTTAGCATCACACATATCCAGCTTCATATGTATGGAATTTCATGGAGGGTAGATTTGTTCGGTAGCTCACAGAGTACGGAGACGTACTTGAGAGGTGAGGAGCTCCGGTTCGAATCCCGTGTAACTATGGTTCGACAAAACAGTTCAAATCTGCATATAAGGAAGTTCAAATAGCATGGTTGCATCCACAAATGCATTTTTATATCAGTTTTGCATTTGTCAACACTATCGAGTAGGTTTAGGGTTGTATTTGGTTTAAGGCATATTTCCAACCCAATAGAGCATTAATTTTTAGCGACGGCTCCCTGGATATTTAAATTCTGAACCACCGCAATACGTACCAGAAGCAACGTAATAAAAACATAGCAATACGTACCTATATCAACGTAATAAAAAAAACGTGCCAGGGTTTACGTATTGAACCCATGTTTTAGCACAACTCAATGGACATTTCTTCTTTGAAATTCCGGCGAAACGTGCAGTACGTTACGTAAAACGGTCTAGCTAAAAAGTGCACCCAGGTACGTTTATGCCATGAGACCAGGTTGTGTTTTTCAGACTCCAGTTTGGAGCGAACCTCTCTGTGGTTCTATAATGGGTGCTGATGGTAAACGTTCGCTCAGGGTATCAATACCTGAGAGGACTCCCAGTATAGCTGTGGTCAAGGAGAATGCTTCTAGGTTATTGATTGAGTTGAGAGGTGTGGTGTTCGGACAGGAGAACTGTGAGCTAAAGCACTAGCTCTGGATTTGTTTATTAGCCTATTGGGCTGTTTATGGATCAGCTTCTAGATCAGACACATTGATTAGTAGGCATCTTGATTTCACTACTAAAATGTTTACATTTTCTAAAGAAAATTTGATTGAATCTTAAAATTACAACACAAACATCAAAAACATAAGCAAAAGAATGTCTAATGTTTTATAATAATCATGGATAATGCATTCTAACAGTTCTTTTAAATTGTAATAATATTTCACATACTCCTACATGTTTTTATGGTTCTCTGTATTTTTCAAGTGAATCTTGTATAAATCAAATGAACAAAGGTGTGTGTGTGTGTGTGTTGTGAGCATAAGAGACCTCTTTCAAAAACTTAAATATGAATTATTCCAAACTTTTGACCATTAGTATATCTCTCAGGGTCCTCCTTCAGCAGTATTTATTTATTTAAATGTATCTAAAATATTTGTATTTGTTTTACAATCTAACCTGTTGGACTGCTATATTTCAGCTGTTGTCCATCAGGTTTGTACATGTCCTGGAGATTACTGGAGATGACGAGGAGTTTATGCGCGTATGCTTTTGGCAGTGGATTGGGTGTCGTGCTCAATGCACGTTTACGGCGTGCAGGCAAACCAAGAAGGAAAAATCCATACTCTAGTCTGATGCCTCCTGGCTGCTGGCAGCCCTTTGCTTTCGTCCTCTGCTTGAACAAATGAAAACAAACACTATGGAAGCTGGATGATTGCCCGTTTGTGGGATAGTCACGTTTGAGTTCTTCATTGTGCATTTAAAGCCCACCTTACAGAAACCACTTGTTTTCAGACACTTCTCCCTTCAGGCAAGTAGACGAATAATACACTCTTAAAAACTCTTCTTTATTGGCATTTATGGTTTTATGAAGAACCTTTGGTAACACTTTAGAATAGGGAACGCTTATTCACTATTAACTACGACTTTTCCCTCAATAAATTCCTAATTTGCTGCTATATATATCAAAACATTGTTTAATTTTATAATAAAAATCTGGCTATGAAATTAATAATTCCAAAAATGTTTAAAATTTCTGCTGCTGAATGCTATGATTCTCTATGTATAATTTGATTTTATTACTATCAGAACATCAAAAAAAGCCCTGTAGACTTCCACTGTAAACACTGCTTTACAGTTTTTATTTGCTTTTACAAACTGAGGAGAAAGTTGAAATTATACAAATGTAACACGTTGTTAAGCCTCATAATGGATTGCTTCAATTTACATAGAGATTGAGCAAGTGCCTTTTTGAATCAGTAGATTTTGCCACCAGCACAAAAACATTAACCCCTAGCTGTTAATTAATTTTAGTTGGAGTGTCCTTCACCCCACCCCGTCTCGTTTTCTTCCACCCCCCGTCTTTACCTCTTTATCTTTTTTAATGTGGGTGGGTTGAGTTCAATATTGCTTCCTGCCATGCATTACAAACTGCACATGTTTTAAAGGGGGATGGTGTTTGGACCCCAGATATACACACATGAACACATGCTGCCACCAGCAGCCTCATCATCACCCCCATCTTTTTGAGCAAACATGCCAAGCTGCTTCATTAATCCCCCGTCACTTATTAAGAGCCAACCTCATTTTTCACAGTCTCCACCCTCCTTTGCTTGCATTGTTTGAGGAGAGAGCACCGGGCTCCCTCAGGACCTCCGTCCCCCTCTCCCTCCCCCCCTGGAGCTTTTGTCACCAGTTACTGATTCTTTTTATTTTTTTCTCTCTAATCCTTTCATTCAATCTGTAATTGGTGTCGGAAAGGTCATTAAATATTTGACTCCAAAATTAAAACCCTGAATACAAAAGGAGATATTTTGAAAGGTGTCCATGCTGCTATTTTCCATAACTGAGTCCAAGCCTCCGTTACCAATTCAGAAACATCACTTTAGAAATAGTAACGAAGGCACGTTGAGTTGCTTCATTGGAAGCTTATTGTATTACTGTATTAAAGGGGTCATCGGGTGCCCATTTTCCACAAGTTGATATGATTCTTTAGGGTCTAAATGAAAAGTATACAACATACTTCGGTTCAAATTTCTCAATGGTAGTGTAAAAAACACCTTTACCCTGTCAAAATCAGCTCTGTTTTCATCAAGCCATTCTAGTCCATGTCACTTTAAATGCAAATGAGCTCTGCTGACCCCGCCCCTCTCTTCCATGGGGTGACGAGCAGGCACTGGGTGGATTTTTATCATTATAGGATGGATGTGTACACACACTTCCGACACACATATGTTCAAACAACTTGTAAAGTGAATATTGCATCCGATGACCCCTTTAAAAGCGGTGTATTATGTATAGTAGAGTATTATGATAGATAGATTTACTCAGCGAGTGTGACTGCAGAACATGATTTTACCAAGTGTGGAACAACATTGTGATGAACCAATCAGATTTGAAGAAGCAGTTACCAGTTTTTGTGAAGTTTAGGCTTACAATCAGTGTTTGGTGCTTGTGCATCAGTGTCATTCATCTATCATTTCCTCTGAGTTTAGGGATTACTCATGGTTAAGTTTAGGTTTAGGTGTAGGGATGTGGTCAAGAATACATTTTTTGGATTAAAATGTTGTTCCAGGGTCAACAAAATATGTTGACCTAGGAACACATCTAACTCAGCAAAATCAGGACTGTGATTACCTGCATCTGATAGCATTCATTCTGCCGCTCAATCTCATATTTGAATGTCCGCTGAGGAAAGCGATATCTTTGTCATACTATCCTTTCATCTGTTAAGGGTGATTTCTGATGACAGCACTACTCAGTGTAGTTGTTGGCTGTGACTTACGAGGTGTTGTTGAAAGTAAAAATAGTGTTGCATTTAACTCACTCATAAAAACAGTATCTTGTCGCCATCTAATGGCGGAACAATGTAACCAAAATAACCATCACTAACACAATATTTCACAATGCCAAATTCTGTTATTAAATACTACTATTATTCATATATGTGTAAAATATTATTTATTGACCAGTAATATAAACAACAGCAGCACTCAGCACAGCAGTAAAAATAATAAGTTATTCAACTTTGCCCTCAGCCAAAACTATTTGTTCTGGAACAAATAATAATTAATGAGAAATGCTGCAAGCAGAGTAATACAAATGGTGAATATATAATATAATTTGATTATAATTGTATTATTTTATATATAATTTTCCTTTCCTTTGAACATTTCGATTTTTTTCTGTTTTGAAGATGTTTGAATTATCCTATCTCACTGTCTTCCTGCTTCTCTGGAGATCAGGCTATTCTACATTAATAATTAATAATAATAGGGCATAATGCACATCCTGACATTGTTTTACACATCCTGACATATACAGAAAGACACATCAATCTTCAGTTATTCATGAAACATCTACTATGGTATCATTAAATGCTCACTATTTATATGAAAAAAATTCTACTTTTGGATGTCTGTCAAAGTGTCAATAGAGAAATATTTACCCCCATAATGGTGTAGTTACAGTATTCACCAGCAGGGGACTATGCTAACCAGCAAAACCTTGCCCCCTTGATTTAAATGAGTGAGAGAGGGACAAAGACAGAGAAGCTGAGATACAACCAGACAGAAAGCTGAAGGAAGCAATACAGGAAATAAAAATGGGGTTAAGCCTGAAATGGAATTGAGAGTGAAGAGAGAGAGAGATTATAAAACCGAGCGAGAGAAAGAGAGACGTGAGGAGAGAAATCACGGAGGACGGAAAGCTGATACAGCGTAAAATAGAACGCAGTAAAATGAATCACGACTCATTTCCCAGTGCCGACACAAACACACTCAACAGTGTGTAATCTTCAGTCTTTATCTACATGAAATGAAGGGTTGCTGGTGTGTGTTGTATGTAACCGTGATTAGGTCTTGAGGTTGCACTGCTGGCACAGGCTCTGTCTGTTACTGCTCATTACTTCAGCTGGAAACTAGTGTGATAGAGACAGAGACGGAGATGATGACACAGTCGTGACTTGTTGAATATGTATATGTATATTATGTTTTAGTACATTTTGTTAGACACATTTTTATAATAAATAAAATGTTGTTGATCTTTTTTCCCAACATTTCTTTACAATAATGACTTTTATATTGACAATTGGATCTCAATTGTCATCCCCTGTATACATACACATATAATTCAAATTGAAAAACCATTAAAATGATTATAAACAGTGATTTAGATTTTTAAAAGTATATTGATATTTTCTAGTTTTAATAATAATAGTTTTTATTTGTACATTTTCTGTTTTCATTTTAATTATAACATTTTTGTAATTTTATTTGTTTATTTTTTTTTACTTTAATCCATTTTTATTTTTTATATCTATATTAGTTTATTAATTTTTTAACTTAGTTTGTTTTAGTATATCAGTATTAACTAAATGAAAATGACATTTTCTTGGCAACTAGGTAAAATATTTTTTCTCTATATAGAGGATTTTATTTTATTTCTATTAAAGTTTATTTTATTTCAGTTATTAAAAGTTTATATGGTTTTAGTTAACTATAATAACCTAAAATAATAATTGAGTTGTTATTACAGAGTCACCCTAAAGCAAAATATAAAATTAAAATTACAATTTGTTTTTGTAAATATTTGTTGAAAACAGCAGAAAGCAAAAAGTAGGATTTGCTGGTTCATTTGAGATCTTTGAGATCAGATGTTGTTCAGTCAGACGCATTGCCTTTATGCAACAGTGCAGATGAGTGTGGTTTTCTGGAGAATGCAGGCATGTTTCTCTAGAGCTCCTGAGAGCCACCCACTTTCTGCTGAGCTCTACAAACATCAGGGACAGAGATTGGCCTTATTTTTTCTTCTGTTCTGGTTTGCTGTTCATTGGCAGACAGGGTGAGTTAGTACACACTTCCTCCTGATGGTGAACTCTATGACCTCCTGGGCAAAGACTTCATTACTCTTCATGTGTCTCATGGTTAAACGTCATTGAGATCCAATCTGACACATGGAATGATGTCCTATTTATTTGCCATCTAAACAGAAAGTGTATTTAGTTTCAGTTGTTGTCTGTGGAACGTGTTTCTGGACGTTCACTGTGTCCTGCTGTACAGCTCATTGAGCATATGTTGAGATTTGGATGCTGATCTCCAGCATAGGATGTTCTTGTCTCCACCAAGCTTCTTATTAGCTTAACCATCAAGACTTCTGGCTATGACTATAGTGATCCACCAGACAAGGTCTACAATTACATTTAGTCATTTAGCAGATGCTTTTATCTAAAGCGACTTAAATGAAGACAATAGAAGCAATCAAAACCAAGAAAAGAGCATATGCAATATGACAAAGTGCAGTACATGTGACAGTCTTGGTTTAGTACAAAAATGCAGTACGGTGTATGCAAGCGTTTAAATTAACACTGAAAATGCAACACACACATCACTACACACACACACACACACACACACACACACACACACACACACACACACACACACACACACACACACACACACACACACACACACACACACACACACACACACACACACACACACACACACACACACACACACACACATATATACAATACAAAAACAAGTAGATAGAATAGAAAAAGAATGGAGAGAGCTGGTGTTATAGGGTCATACTTTTGTGACAGAAAGAAAGAAAGAATAAGAAAGAAAGAATTCTTATTAAATCCTTATCCAGTAAATTTTGAACAGGAAAAGCTATTTGAATTCTGTGGTCAAAAAGAGTGGGAACCCTGAATGTTTTATGCTGACATTTCGGCCCGGGTTTCTCTTGAAAATAAGGACTCGAGAGACTAACCTTGTAAAATAAAAATATAATAATAGTAATAAATCTTGGATCAGCATGGACATTCCTGCTGGTTGAAGCTAATCTTTTCAGCAGGGTTTTCCTCCCCATGCTACGGCAGTGAAGTCATCACTCCTGCTGTGGGGGAGCTCAGATTGACGTAAGAGGGAACAGAGCTGCTGGTCTAATTAATATCCGCTACCAGTCAGAATGTGTGTGTGTGATAAGTGAAAGCTACACTGTACATAGAGTGCAGAAATATCTCTACCTGACTCTGGTGTCCCGAGAGTGTCCAGGTTGTCTTGTTAAAGCACTGCTATGGGCATAATGCTGTCTTTGTCCTTGAGCTACACACCAATGCATGATGGGCCCTTCTGCTGTGATTTTAAGTCTTTTATCTACACTGAACATTCGTTTTTCTTTTTCATTGGAGAAGAGATGTTGAAATGGATACCGCCTGATGAATTGCAGGCTGGACAAGAGAGTGTGTGTGTGTGTGTGTGTGTGTGTGTGTGTGTGTGTCTCTGACCGGTGGCGTGTGAAAAATGGAGGCTGTGATTGGGTCTAGAGGGGGCAGCTGAACCGTGAGCTTCTTTACCGGCACACACACACACTGCTTTGCTTTTGACGCACAATGTATTATATGTTTGCTCTTAGATGTCCTGATGGTTCATGTTTACAGTATCTGAAATTATACTGAACACACAAGCTGAATGTCAGTCTTCATTTTATTCCGTGAGCCAGTGGTTCCCCCCCACAGAGTTCACAGTGGGGGCGTGGGAGCAGATATACTTTGAGGTAGGTCTGGGCGATAAAACGATAACTATAATTATAGTGATATAATTTTCCTCGATAAAACAAGTTCGATAAATATTCAATTTAATGTTTACGGAACAAAACAGTGCTACTCATTTGAACTGCGCCACACGGGTCATATCCACTCGGTTCAAACAGCGGCGCAGCGTAGAACGAGCTGACTAGAGCAGATGTGTTTACTCGCCGATAATGCAACCACTAAACAGCGCTGAGAGATCCAGTGAGAAGCGCTTGAATTCAGCGAAGAACACAAATGACTGGTATAAACTAGTATCAGTCGATATCAGTCAACTGATATAAACTAGTTTAAATCCAGATAAAACCACGCTGACAAACAGCAGAAAAACTGCAATGATAGTCAGAAAGCTTTTCAATCTACAAATCGCATTGTTAACCATGGATTTACTGTAGTAACACTAACTGCACCATGGTATTGTGGCAGAAATGTGGGGTATTTATATCAAATTTATTATATTAATATAGATGTGTATTAAATGAGTAATGGAATGTAATTACTGTATATTTGTTATTAAGCTATAGGCTTAATCACAAATTAAGCGGGGGGGGGGGGGGGGGGGACAAAAAAAGATTGGGAACCACTGCCATGGGCAACACAAAGTAAATGTAATAGATTTCAGAGCTTGGATTTGGATCAATAAGACAGAAGTGGCGTCTGAGGGAACAGATCAGCGTGTCTGCAGAGTTAATTATATGGACCGTTGAACCACACCAGTTTGAGAATTTAGCATTAAGTGCATTTGAATATACAGTATTAGTAAAAACAGGAATTCCTTCTGAAGCTTTATCATCAAGAGACTTTGGACTTTCAGGGACTTTTTAAAAGTTTTTATTTGAGGTGGCTCTTTTTGTCCCCTTGATGAGATGAGGCACATATATATATATATATATATATATATATGGCCATATATGTCCTGGCCAAACTTCCACCACTGGCCCTTATCAATCATGGCCTCCTAATAATCCCCATCCTCTTGATTGGCTCTATGACTCTCTCTCCTCTCCACCTGTAGCTGGTGTGTGGTGAGCCTACTTGATTGGCTCTAACTTTCTCTCTCTACCCTGTAGCTGGTGTGTGGTGAGCCATCCTTGATTGGCTCTATGACTCTCTCTCCTCTCCACCTGTAGATGGTGTGTGGTGAGCGCACTGGCGCCGTTGTCCTGTGGCAGCCGTCGCATCATCCACGTGGATGCTGCACACTGGTGGTGATTGAGGAGAGACCCCCCCCCCCACATGATTGTAAAGCGCTTTGGGTGTACAGCAATACACAATAAAGCGCTTTATACATGTTTCATTCATTCATTCATTATATATTATATATATTATTTATATATATATATATTATATATATATATATATATATATATATACATTACACATGGGATTAAATGGATGAAAAGTGACAATAAAAAATATAATGCTACAAAAGATAGATTTCTACTCTGATAATAATATATTATATGTATATTCTGGTCATGCAATCAGCATATTAGAATGATTTCATGACCATGAAAGGTTTTATTCCATGTGACACTGAAGACTGGGGTAATGATGCTGAATTTTATTTTTTATTCTATTCAATTTTAATGTATATTAATTTTAGTATTTTCATAATATTACAGTTTTTACTGTAATTGTGCTATTTTCCTGTGTTTTTCATCAAATAAACACAGCAGTTGGGAGAGATAAGAGTATAAATGTCACCTTATATATATTAGCATCATCTTATTAGTTTATCATCATCCACAATTAAGCAACAGTTGACCAATCAGAATCAAGATTTTGGATAGACAGCTGAATTCTGGCTAACACTGATAAAGCTGACCTAAGGTGTGTGAAAGAAGGCATTGTGAAATGCTCTGAGCCATATGGAGTTCATACACTCAGTATGAATAATGCAATGCTTTATATTGTGTCAGGTGCTGGTGGACGGCTGTGTTCAGACCGCTGGCTAATATGAGCTGACTGCTGTTCATTAGTCCAGGCCAGATCTGCTGGGACGCCTGTCGTCTCCTGAGCTGAAGTTAATGAGCTTTTGTGCCTCAAACGGTGTCGTCCTCTTATACTGTGCTGCAAGCCAGTCAGGACAGGGATGTTTCGGTAATGATAATCAGTCCTAATGGGCTTCAAATGAGCAAAGAGTGGCACTGTACAACAGCGAGGTGATGATGATTGTGTGATCAGCTCATGGTTCAGGACAGTTTATTCTTTGAGGCCTGATGCGAAATACCCACAAAACTGGAAAGCTCTTGAGATAATTGCAAGCTCCAGTCTGACTGGTCAGCTACTAAAAGTAATGCTGCAAAGCTTTTTATAAGTCTGCTGAGACACCAAATAGTGTTTAACAGGTACCTGCAATTCAGAATCTGAGGATGAATTAATCATTGGCTTTGCTGATAATTATCAGCTGAGTTTTACTGCAAATCTTTTGAAAATAATAAAAGTGAGTGCAAGTAAAATACAGATTGAAAAGTTTTTGAAAGAAGTCTGCATTTATTTGTTAAAACAATACAGTAAAAATAGTAATAATGTGAAATATCATTACGTAACTATTTCCTATTTTAATATTTATAATTTGTTTTTCACTGTGATGAAATATTATAATTTTTAGTTACTCCTTCTTTTCACATAATCCTTTTGAAATAATTTCTGATATGCTAATTTGGTTCTAAGACAAATTTATTCTTATTAATATCAATGTTAAAAATATTTTTTGTGGAAACCATGATATTTTTTTCTGGATTCTTTGATGTTTATATTAAACAAAATGTCCGACCCCTAACTTTTGAGATTCTGAAACTAGTGAATTTTGATATCTTTTATAACATTATACACACACAATGTTCGTGAAATAATCATTTTTGTATTTAGATAATATATTTGTTTATATAAACAAAACATTTCTAACATTTGAATTTTGCTTAATGGTCTGTGAAATAATCCTTATTTATTATATTTGACATATTCTAACTTTGAATATAGGAGCATATATCCTATTTTCTCTCTCTCTACAAAAAAAGTGACTTGAATTTTTTCCTTCTTTTTTAAATGACATGTTGAGAATGGACAGTAATTAGTAAGATTAGTAAGATGATTTTCAGGCCTGAAAAATAATGGAAATTAATACAATCTTAAAACTGTGATCAGAATTTAAATATTTAATTGGCTAGAAATGATACTTTGTGAGTTCAATCTCTATAAAATGAGATTATGAATTATACACAATTTGAACATTTAAATGTAGAATAAAAAATAAAAATAAACATTTGTAATAATCCTCAACGCAAACACTAGGAAAGGTCATGAAACTTCATCAATTGGTAGATGTGGGAAACATTTTACTTCTGTACATTCTAATGTATGGAATTATTACCTTTAGATATGTATATACAATGTTGTGTATATTTATGAACTGTAGATATCTTGTAAATCAAATATTCAGTTAATTATTGTAACTTTGACTCTTGGCGGTGTGGCAAACAGTGGTCTTCTGGGTGTGTGTGTTTGTGCTGTTGTTCGGTTCTCTGGAGATCCATCAGAGCTTTACTCCAGATGTACACTGTGTGTGCAGAGCACATCTCACAGAATCATGGGAGTTTGTGTCGTACATATGTAGAAGTTTGTACAGGAGCACAGAGCAGCAGAGGCAGCTGGACTGGCCCACAGATGTGTGTTCAAAAATATATCAGTGTTATTATGAAGAAACTTTAGATCTGAGTAAAGAGTGCTTTATTTGCAGATGCTACTTGGCTTGTTATTTTGACAAAAATAATGCAATGTTTTATCTGTCTTTATCTGTAAATCCCATCTCAAGTAATGGCACAGAATAACTGCGATATATACTGTGTCTCTTAAGAGAGATGCATCAGTATTGATTGACCTGACCTGGAGAGGTTATCAACACCTTGCTGTCCTCCTAACTAATGTAATCCTACACAGAATATATACTGGAAGGCAACACAAGAATGCCAAAACTCAAAACCTCGAGCAGCCAAACATAACCAGCCTGTAATAACATATGCATAACATATGCAGTGTTATTGTTCTGCATCATAGACAATTTCCAGTAATAATCATTGCAGTTACTGGTTAGATAATTGTACCACTCTGTGTCTTTCAAACATTGTCTCAGTGTATCATCGCATCATGTATCAAAGATCATTGCTGTTTTTGTGTCTGTGTTCAGTGTTTCAACTTGTAAGGCATAGTGTAATGCAGATGTATTATTTCCTAAGAAATCAACAGACCTAAGTCAATTATTCCACTTATACTACGGTTATCACACCTCAAGACATGAATGAGATGATATATTTCAAGGCATCCAGAGTTTTTTTATGCGATATTCTAAAATGTGCATATAAATAGGTGGATGGAAACGCAGCTAGTGTCAGCCTGTTTCAAGACGGAGAAACACCTCACGTTCAGCCCATCACCTGCTTTAGAAATTCGAGTGCTGAAATGAAGATTTACAGTGGTTTATTTGCCCTGACTAAGTTCACGTAACATCTTAACAATCGTTGTTGATTGTCTTGTTTATAGTCCAAATATCTAAACATTCTTAAATCAAGAAGCATTTTCTAGATAAGTAAAATTATTGTCTTGTTTTCAGAAAAAGTCAAAATTAAGTGAGTTTTTCCTTAAAACAAGAAAAAAAATCTGCCAATGGGGTAAACAAAATAATCCTATTTCAAACCGAAAACAAGATTATTTTGACTTAATTTTTTCTAAAAAAATATTTGATTTAAGAATTATTAGATATTTGGACTGGAAACAAACAAACATTTTTTGCAATGTGATATTTTCTCCCTATAAAGCAGTTTGACTTGCCAGTGTGTGTGAAATGTGCTGTGTGAATGAACTTGCCTTTACCTACGTTGGCGTTTTTGTCTTGGTTTTTGTCTTCATTTGTATTGGGGTTGAATACTTAGGGACATTTTGCTCTGTTTTGTTTGGATTGAGGAAATGTAATAAAATAAATGATATTGCCCATCCTCTCAGGATACCTGGAATCAGTGTTACAATCACCCCAGGCACATCGTTTTTCCATTTTGCATAAACCCCATAAAACAGATGCGAGCTTCGGCTCTTCCAATGTTTCTCTATGGCGCTGAAACCTAAAGATGTCTGAGTTCTGCTCCCCGTGCAACTGATACTCGACTGCCATTGGCTAGTCTGCGTTCGAGGGGAGGGGCTTACCGATAGGTCAATTCCTTTACTGGAGCTAGTGCTAAAAACACACAGCATGTGCAAATGAATTTAGCTATCAGTGGGCAATTCATTCTTTGTTAATTTCCCCTAAGATGGAGTTTGAATTCCTGCTCATTTTTATTTGTTTCCTAAGGGTCACTGTGAACAAATTCTTTTGAGTGTTACTGTCTGAACTGTTGGGACTGAAGGGGACAGAGTGTACTTATTGAGGCAGGCAACTGATTGCCCAGATTGATAACGCCTTCTTTCTAAACAGTGACCACTAATTGTCTAAATGGAAGTCTTGACAGGAAGTGCTCCTTCAAAGAGAAGGAGAGTAAGGATGATCTTAGCATATGTACTGTATATGCACACATAACCACACACTTATGTTTTCAGAGTTCAGAAATGATTGGTTACATTGATACAGAAATCTAGATAAGCTGGTATGGCGGATCACATCTTCTCATACTGTGTGTTTGTGTGAAGGTGAATGTCATTCCAGGGCACACGTCCCCTCTGCAGTGAGGGTTGGGTTGCTATGGCAACACTGCACTACTGAGGAGACGTATAGATCCTCAACTTGCGTCCCACTGTATTTAAACACGTGTTTTTTTAGTCAGTGTTCAGTAAATACAAACATGAGCATCTGGCCATTGATTTGATGATTTGATACTGATATATGGTTTGTGGGCTATTGGCCAATCAGGACAGGTCGCTCTTTATAACTCATTTTGCTCTTCTGATTGTTTAAATGTCATTTGTTAATTTTTTGTGAAAATACTTTCTCCTATGAAGCTTACTTGTAGAGACAAATAGCACCAAGTGGCAACACTGTGGCTCTGTTGATCTATCAAAACTAGAGATCGACCGATATATCGGTTTACCAATATTTTTCCCGATATTTAAGCATTTTACCATAATCGGTTATCGGTTTTGTAAAAAAAAAAATCCGGTTTTGATTATTTTTTTTTTTTACTTTTAACAAGATTCACTTGTTTGAAACACGCTAAATTATATTAACATTTACTATAGAACCATTATTTCGCCAATAAACATCTAAATAAATACATCTCTATCTAAATTAATTATTTATTTTCTCCACAAGCGATCGCAGTTTGAGTATAGTTCTGTGTAAATAGATAAACCGCGCTGTCAGCAGTTTTCATAATCTAGAATGACAAAAACATTTTAATAATTCTGATAAATCATGCCAGTTAAGAAATGCAATAAAATATGATGTTTTGTTTGTTATCGCTTATTTCAATATTCCAGAGAATATTGTTCAGTGAATTATTATTCACTCTTTAGTCTATTAAACAGCTTATAAACTACTAAAACTGTTTAAATAAGTTGATATGACTTCTGTCCTTTATTTTCTCCATTTGAAAACGTTAGACATTCTTTTGCTTATTGTTAATATCAGTGTTGCTGATGATGCTTTTTATAAATAAAATGTTTTTATTGTTGTAATTTTAAGATTAAATTTTACATGAAAATGTTAATTTTCAACAGTTTTTTGTTGTTGTTAAGATGACTGAAAGGAGGAAAAACCAAAGCGAAGAATGGACTTCAATCTGTTATTTATTTACTTTATAACAGTAAATAAATATCGGTTCTGAATATCGGTTATCGGGTACAGAAACATGCAAATAATCGGTATCGGTATCGGTTATAAAAAATCAATATCGGTCGATCACTAATCAAAACATAGCTGTGTTTGTGTGAGAATCCAGTCCACCTGACAAAGGAACACTGACTCAACCAATGGTGTTAGTTTGGGGTGGTACGTTCTGTTTGTTTTACCAATGGCAGAGAGCGAGTGTTCAGGAAACACAGAACACTCCATAGAAATTATTATTTTTGAGTTTGAGTAAATTGTGCTTATTAAGTGGTAAAATGATTAAGTATTATTCTAATTTGGACTGATAATTACTTTGTTATTTTGCAAATTATAACATTGTATTTTTACTTTACAGATTTGCTAATGAATAGAAAGTTTGAAGGAATAATATTTATTTAGTTTATTTAATTAACAAACATTTATAACATTATAAATATCTTTACTCTAACTTTTGATCAATTTAATATGTCCTTGCTGCATACAATTATTATTATTATTTATTTATTTAAATTGCTTATCCCAGACTTTTCACTCTCAGAAGCAGAGACGATCCTCTCTATACGCAGAATACGCAAGCTGTGTAGGGCCCCCGAAACTCTAGGGGGCCCCCTTAGCTCTCAAAGATGTTTTCATTTTATTTTCGTTTTTGAATTTGACCAGCGGTTATGAAAACAAGAATGATCATTTATTTTAATGCGGTGCGCTGTCACGCTCTCTACGGAAAAATCAGTCAAATCATGTGACGTGAATGTCATACAGTCTCTTGCTCTTACAAAAAAAAAAAACGAGTTGAAAGTGTACGGAAGAGATACTGTTTCTCAAGCGCTTCCTCTGAGCGCGATTCGAGACAGAGACGGAGTGAAACATCCAGACAAAATTAATTTCGTTATATAACCCCCGTTATATAAACATTTTGCATAGGGCCCCAGTGAAGGATCGGCACTGCTCAGAAGAAAATGGTACAGAACTATCAATGAGGTAATATGTGCACTTTAGGTATTAATGTGTATTTTTAAAGAACTAATATATTCCTTTAACCTTTACAGTATTTAGTATTGAGCCTAATATTACCACCTTTATGGGTAAATAAAGTACAAAGATGTACCGTTTGGCTTTTGTAGCGTAGGTACCTGCTCCAGTAACAGCTTTGTACCTTTTTTTCTCAAAATGTTGAACAGAACTTCAGTTTAATTCACAGCATACACTTTAACATTCAGAAATATGGAAAATGAAAATATAACACTTGAAGTGTCCACAAAAAATAATTGGACACTTTTAAAATTCACAATAAAAAATGTGTAAATGTGTTTGCATTATATAACAAAATATCAAAGAATGTAACATTTATTTTAAAGAAATATAATAGAAACACTTTAAAAAATCACATTAAAGTTTGCTTATGTATAAATATAAAACAATACATATGTTGTTTAATGTGAACACAAATTTCTGGGTCACTTTTTGGTTGTCAAACTTGTGGAACATGCTAGTTTTAATATGATAAACTTGAGTGGAACAGATTTCATACATTCATGAAAACTGACCTGGTTAAAAACTATTGAAAAGTGTAAAGTTAGATAAGAAAATGTCTTCATTTATTTGCAAATGTTGCTTGGTTTGATATTTCGTATCTTATGCTGTGCCATTCACACTTGTATCCAAATGCATTACAAATACAAAAACATAGGACCTTGTGTCAGTGTGACGCAGCAACAATATTTTACCATAAAACTACTTTTTAAACTGCCCCAACACAGATCCATTGCATTACACTGAACAGCAAAAGCTTTTCTGATAATATGGCAGCTACAGTTGCCAAGATAGGATTGGTCAGTAACATTATAAGGCGGGACTTAGCAAAGGATCAATTCAGTTTGGTGACATTACCGGTGCGCAACTTACACACTTCAAATTTTGGCACCCATTTAAGTTAAATTGTCTTCAAAGATGATTCTTTTTTGACAGTATGATGAAATATCTAGCCTCAAACTGCGAATAGATGAGGCTATTTCAAATATCCCCAGTGAATTACTGTCGTGGCATTGATTTAATTAATGAGATGGGCGACTGGAAGGGCACGAGGGTAGGAATGTGTGTGTGGCGAGGGGGGGGGGTTGGCTGGTGCTGGTGGTGTAATGTTGCTGATGCGGGCAGGGACTGCTGCAACCTCCCAGAGCACTGCGAGCAAGAGAGAGAGAGATAAAAGACAGGGGCAAACTAGTCTAGTCTAGTCTAGTCCAGAGGCACCGGGGTGCTGATTGGCAGTGCCAGGATCAGGACAACACCGCAAGCGCTCATAATACCTGGGGAAATGCCCCCAAATCCCCCTTAAGCTGGGCTGCTGTACTCCAGCATGGCTGACTGGCTCCTAACAGTAGTAGCGGGTTGAGTTGTGCTGAATCTTGCTGCCTGTGCCGGGGTATTTGTGCAGCGGAGGGGACAGGAGGGGGGTGCGTAAAAAGAGCTGATAAGCAGGATGACAATAAGACTCGCGCAGGACAGATTCCAGTCGGGGAGGCCTGCCACACGGAGGGGCCCGCTGCTATTTTGGTCCACCAGATCATGATTACACTCAGCCAGGGGAGAGACCACTAGTGCCTACAAATATGGTAAGTGCCATTCCATTCGAGAAAGTATGCGGAGCTGTTTGGAGCAGAAGGTGACAGCTGCGAATGGCTAATAGTGCTAAAGTCCCGCATCCATATTGATGATAAAGTGGATTTGTGCGGCACGTAGGGTACAGTAATGCTTCTGGACTGCGTCGGGGAGGGTCACAACTTCCTTTTTACATAATCATGTATCTCAAAGTTAACAAGGACATGTGTTTTCAGCTTTAATGCACCTCCGGAGTGGCCGATTCCAAACTCTAGCTCATTGATTACCGGGATCGTTCAGGACTGCAGGGAGAACATTGCAATGGAGGACGGGATAAATGTAGAATCAGTAAGTTCCTCTTTGAAACGCTGTAAAAGGACTGAAGCTAGTGGGTTTGACCTTGTTTGGGGTCAGTGAGTGAGATGGGAGGTTTGGCTGAGTGTGGATGGTGTGGTGTTTACCGGGCATGGTTGATGTTTAGTGGTGCATTGCTCGAAAGGGCTCCGGTTTCATCTGACCGTGCATCAGGAAGGCGGTGGGATATGTTTCGATTGAGTTTTTAATTTAGATTGATGTAAATCTGAACTTGTGAGCTCTACTGCTGGGGTCGCGCTCTTCTATAGCACGCGCGAACACGGCACTGTACGTCACTTCACTAAAGCGCAGAAACTACAAGCATGCAATGTGTGAAATAAAAGTACAGTACCAATAAATCTCATAACTCACTGGTACTGCGTGTGTTAACTGGGAAGGATTTGCATGACGGTATGATATTCATTCTATTCAGGAGCCGTTTCCACGTTTCATTAACAGTCACATTGGTTGTTTTCATAACCTAAAAATACCATGTTATTTTCACTTTGTGTCATTTTGTAGGCTATATGTTTATAATAATGTGGTGGCTCATACCAACTTAATTGTATTAACAAAAATTATTTTGGGATTGCTATTTAATAACATTACGTTATAGGCTGTTTATTCAGTCATATTCTTAAGTCTTAACTTAATTTTTGTGAAATAAACTTGCTTTGTTTTTGCTTTATTTGTATATATATATAATAATAACAAATAAAAAAATATATAATCATAATCTTTGACAAAAACACTATTATAATAAACTAGTTTAGTGGATAATTTAGCAGCAAAAGATACTCAAAAAAAACATGGGTGCACAATAATTTTATAAAACCTGGTGAAACATTTTTATTTACAAATAAAAGTGAATAAGTGTACGACTAAATCTGGTCAAATGTCACACATTGCTCTTTGTATTGTAAAATACATTCATGCAAATACATTTATATATAAATATTTACTATAAAATTAAAATACATTTATTTTAAATGTATAGCACAGTAATAAGGCAGCAACATATTATAGATAGGACAGAACAAGAAAGACTATTATTATCTTTCATTGCGCAGAAGTATTATAAAACGAAAGGCTCAATACAGAGCGGCACAATGCACATCCCGTGCGCAGAATGATGCTCTTGAAACACACAGGCTGCACAGCCCTCCGAGTCCGCATAGAGAAGAAAAGTACAGAGGGAAGAGATAAGTATGTATTAAATCTGTGTTTTTAAATCTAGTTTATTGAACATTTTCTTTTAACAGTTTTAGACCTCAGTTACTGTGTGCTCTTAAAGAGAGTTTGACTGTAGTAACCGAACGCAACGCACGGTTTGAATGCTGAACGGAGGATGACAGACAGCCGCAGCGGAGAGAGAAGTTCACTGAGACTTGAATTTAACGACTTAAATATTCATCTGTACCTCAGATTAAACCATGGAACAGCTTCAGAACACTTGAAATATAGTGCACAGAAACTTTATGATGCTTTATGATGTTTTTGTGGCTTTCATGGGGCTTAACAACAACACAGAATAGTATACGCGATTATGCACAACATCGGATTTGGATCGGTCTCGTCTGACCGATAACCGATGCGCAGAAAATTACTGAATCGGAGCTGATACCGATCCTGAGTATCGGATCGATGCATCCCTAATTATGAATGAATTACGCATGAAAAAAATACACTTTTTACCTTAAAAAGTGAATTTAAGCACACTGAAAATAAAGTGTACACTCACATAAAAGTTATTACTTATTACTTGATGGTTACACCACATGACATCTTAGAGTCATTACATAAATTTTGTTTTTAACCAAATGAGATCAACAGGAATACAAAACGTTTTGTTGTTCTACAGTAATCAATGTGAACAGACTTTGTAGGCTGTTCTCCCACGGTTTGGCCTATATGAGGATTTCCTCAAAGCATTTACAGTAAGGATTTTCTCAAGATCATGTAACACGGACTCATGTCTTATAGCAGTGCATCTGTGTACAATAATGTTCTTCTCAACAGCTGCTTGATGCCTCAAACATTGTCTGAGAGGAAAACTGGCTTTAGTATACAGTCGCATGTACTACTTGCTCACCCAGTCACTGGTTCAACTGGCAAAAGGCACAGTAATGTGGCTTTTATAAACATTGTGGCATGTTCATTATTTTACCAGATTCATCAGTGCAATTTATTAAAAAAAAATTTTTTTTTCAGTAATAATGGATTTGAAAGAGTCCCAACAATAAGAAACATCAAGATACTCGAGGGAAAAATTGACCTACAGCCTCCATGTCCCGGTCAAATAGTGGGATGAAAAGTGTTGTAAAAAAATGCATTTTCGTACTGGCAAAGCTGAATTTTCAGTAGCCATTAGGCTTCAGTTTCACATGATCCTTCAGAAGCCATTCTAATACGCAGTATCACATAAATAAGAATAAATCCCTTTTTAAAGAAAAGATGGTCTGATTCTGTTTGGACAGTGGGATGTGAACACCTACACCTTTATTTTCATTCTCCATGCTTGATGAGATTTGAATGTGCTAACGCTTAATCATCAGAAAGCGTGACACAGGACGCCGTTTCATTCTGCAGTCCTGCTCTATCTGCACTCCACACTGAAGAGCGTCAGGAATGAGGACAGATACATCACACACTCAGCTCTCTTCATGCATGCGCTGTTATCCGAGCACGCTGCGATAGTGTGTGTGTGTGTGTGTGTGCAGTGTCGATTGACAGCTTTTCTCTATGACTTAAAACACTGCACTCACTCGCCTCTCTGCAGACAACTCCCATTATAAAGACAAACAACGACATGTGTGTAAAACAATCAGTGCATGTGCTCATCTGCAAAGGGAACATTCCTGACTGGATAACTGCATAATCTCCAGTCATTTTGTTACATGTTTTGCTTGTCAAATGGATTAAGTGGGTAGTTGCATGCAGCTCATGGCTTACTTGTCTTATATACTGATTTACATGAATCCAGACTAGGGCTGGGCGATAATTCGATAACGATAATTATCGCGATATAATTTTCCTCGATAAAACGATATGAAGAGTTCGATAAATGTTCGATATAATGTTTATGCGCCAAAAGCGGATCGAAACAGCGCGACTCATTTGAATCGCGCCATATGGACCGTTTAACTGCTCATATCACAGTTCAAACTGACGCGCGGCGTCATTATTTACCATGGATTTACAGTAACGTTAGTAACACTCACCGCACCATGGTATTGTGGCAGATTGTGGGATATTCACACTGAATTTTATTACAGGAGTAAAGGTATATAATTATAGTAAGCATGTGTGGTTAAGCTATAGCATGTGTGCATTTATACTAAATGTTTTAGACTGTTTTTCATTCAAATAGGCTACCTAAAACCATATAGTTATATTTTTACCATGGTATTGAGGTGCTATATGTGTGGATTTAACTGTTTATCATGATTTAAATATATGCTACTATGGGAGACCAATGCTTAATAATAATAAGAAAAAACTTAATGGTTGAAAAAATAAAGGTTGCTATGATTTTTAAATATGTACCTGATTTTGATAATGAACAAAAATGTACCTCTGCATCATAACTCAAGCTACTATCAAATGTGCATTTCTAAGAGACAAAAAAGTGATATTATTATTATTAATATTACCAGGCAAACCAAACCGGTTTCTTGATTTGAAACAATATCACTCATTAGAACATGCAGAAACTAAGAAACAATTTTTTTCTAATTAGATATTTATTTTAAGGAAAATTAATGGTCTGGTTTCTACAACTTTCACTATGGAGCAAAAATCTGGCTTTAAACTTTAAGAAATAAAGATTTGACATTTATCGTGATAATTATCGATATCGACTGATTTTTTCAGTAATTTTTTGGGCCATATCGCCCAGCCCTAATCCAGACTAATCATGTTTCAAAGAACAAGATGTTCTCAAAAAGCTGCAACACCAACGTTTATATAATCTCAATACATTTAGCATGAAGACAAGTTCTCAAGGTTTCATTGCTTAACATGTGTGGACTTGCATTAATAATTATAGACTTTTACATTTTCTGAAGACAATGTGATTTCTTGCTAGTGCATGCTGCAGGGGATTCTGGTTGCACAGAGGTCCAAATCAAAAGATCCTCAAAAGATCACTTTTTTTTTCTATAAATCTTTTATTACAGTCATGGCCAAAAATATCGGCACACTTGGTAAATATGATCAAAGAAGGTGGTGAAAATTATTCTGCATTGTTAATCCTTTTGATCTTTTTTATTATTCATAAAAATCCAACCTTTCATTGGATAATAAGAATTTAAAATGGGGGGAAATATGATTATTAAATAAAAAAAATCTCAAATACACATCGGACACAATTATTGGCACCCCTAGAAATTATTAAGGGTAAAATATCTCTGAAGTATATTGCCATTCATATTCACAATTTTGAGCACTCCAGGGAGATTATGAACATGAAATTATCCAGCCATGGCTTCCTGTTTCACAGAAATATAAATAGGAGGGAAAACAAAGCCCAAATTCCCTTATTATCCATCACAATGAGAAAAACCAAAGAATATATTTCTGATGTGCAGCAAAAGATAATTGAGCTTCACAAATTAGTGAAGTGACTTTAAGAAAAGAGCTAGAGCAGTGAAAATTCCCATTTCCACCATCAGGGCAATAATTAAGAATTTCCAATCAACATAAAATGTTATGAATCTGCCTGGAAGAGGATGTGTGTCTATATCGTCCTAATGCACGGTGAGAAGGAGAGTTTGAGTGGCTAAAGACTCTCCAACGACCACAGCTGGAGAATTGCAGGAAATAGTTGAGTCTCGGGGTCAGAAAACCTTAAAATAAAATAGTCAAACAGCACCTACATCACCACATGTTGTTTGGGAGGGTTTCAAGAATAATTATCCTAGCTCATCCAAAAACAAACTCCAGCATATTCAGTTATCAGACATCAACTTCAAATGGGACTGGCTTCTATGGTCAGATGAAACAAAAAAATGAGCTTTTTAGCAGCAAACACTCAAGATTGGTTTGGTGAACACAGGGATCAGTGTTGGGGAAAGTTACTTTTAAAAGTAATGCATTACAATGCTGCATTACTCCCTAAAAAGTAACTAATCATGGCACAGATTAATATAAGAAGTTCTATTTATAGCAAATGTAAAAGCACCAAAAAGTGTAATGAATAAACCTCAGGCTGAAGGAAGAGTAAATCACGTCTCAGTAGAACGCAGGAGAAGTTCAACACTCTTCAGCTATTAAAAAAACAATGAAGCTCAAATGTTAGTTTATCTAAATTCATTTTTGCTTATTAGTATGGTTGAACTGGATCATCAAAGGTAAGCAGCAAAGTTAATAAAATGGGATTAAATATATTTGTGTTGTTTAACATATTTAATTATTGCAGGTTTACTTCTGTTACGAATCCTGTCCATGCACTCCCTGTTACTCACCACCAGAGGTCACTCGCTCACCACATGGACTCCTGCACCACACTAACGGTTGCACATCACCTAAGACTTAATTTCCCATAATTCCCATAACACATTGCCTGAGCTGATTGCACTAATCACACAGCTGATTGCACTGATCACTAATCACACAGCTGATTGCACTGAGCACACTCTATATAAGCCTTGGACTTCCTCTCTGTCATCGCAGAGTATTGTATAAGCGTATATCCTAGCGATAGCTACTCTACAGAGCCCACTCAGTTGGCCTGGCCTGACCTGCAGTTTAAATGCAGCCTTAGTCTAAACCAGTGTTGAGGGTAACGCATTACAAGTAAACCGAGTTACGTAATAATATTACTTTTTCCAAGTAACTAGTAAATTAACGCATTACCTTTTAATTTACAATAAAATATCTGAGTTACTTTTTCAAAAAAGTAATGCTAGTTACTTTTTTCCCATTTATTGACTGACAGTGCGCTGTGATCTTACTGTAGTTCTAGACTAAATGTGAATGTGCATTAATTCATCCCACTTGCAAAAAAACGGATTCAGTATTCACCAAAATTAATTAAAATAGTGAAATGCAAACTCAGAGAATGAAGCAAACCTGCAATGTGCAATACACAAATGTATTTAATCCCATTTTAATAAACAATGTCTTTACTGCTGACTTTTGATGATCCAGTTCAACCATAATAATAAGCAAAAATGACTTTACATAAACTAACAATTGTGCTTCATTGTTTTTCTATTGCTGAAGTGTTTAACTTCTTCTGCGTTCTACTGTACAGACGTGATTTACTCTTCCTTCAGCCTGAGGTTTATTCATTACACTTTTTGGTGCTTTTACATTTGCTATAAATATAACTTCTTGTATTAAAACAAACAATCAAGCCCTGCTCATATTTAAAAAGTAACGCGAAAGTAACGCAAAAGTAATGTAACGCATTTCTATCCATAAAAAGTAACTAAGTAACGTAATTAGTTACTTTTTTAGGGAGTAATGCAATATTTTAATGCATTACTTTTAAAAGTAACTTTCCCCAACACTGCCCCCAACACTGCAGGGATAAAAAGTACCCCATGTGTACAATGAAATATACTGCTGTATTTTTGATGTTGTGGGTCTATATTTCTGCTGGAGGTCCTGGACATCTTGTTTAGACACATAGCATCATGGATTCTATCAAATACCAACAATAAAAATCAATAAGTGACTGACTCTGTTAGAAATCTTATAATGGGCCATGTTTGGATCTTCCAACCGGACAATAATCCAAACACAAACCTCAAAAACAACACAAAAATGGGTCACTGAGCACAAAAAAATCAAGCTTCTGCTATGGCCATTCCAGTCCTCTGACCTGAACCCTGTAGAAAATGAGTGAGGTGAACTGAAGAGAAGAAGCACCGTCATGGAGCTGGGAATCTAAAGGATCTGGAGTGATTCTGGATGAAGGAATGGTCTCTGATCTCTTGTCAGGTGTTCTCTAACCTCATCAGGCATTATAGGAGAACATTTAGAGCTGTTAAACTGACAAATGGAGGTTTCAAAAAGTATTGAATAAAAGGGTGCCGTTAATTGTGGCCAATGTGCATTAGAGAAAAACATTTATTTCATAATGATATTTTCCCCCATTTAAAATTCTCATCCAATGAAAGGTTAGATTTTTGTGAGTTTTTTAAATAAAAGATCAAAAGGATTAACAATGCAGATTAATTTTCACAGCCTTCTTTGATCATATTTACCAAGGGTGCCGATATTTTTGGCCATGACTGTATATGATAAACGTGTTTATCTATATATAATTGTTAATGAATAAGTTATTAAACATTTATTATTAATAATAATTATATTATTATTCTTTCATTTTTGTAAGATCAGTATTAGATGGTACATTATCACAACATAGACTTTTACTACAGATTTAGTAACACATTTACACAGTTTTAAATGTCCTTAAAGTGGACAAGAAATTAAAATTCTCCCTATCTATTTTCTACAATTATTATATTATTTATAATCATCAATAATGTAATCATTGACAATTTAATATATTATTAATAATTATATTATAATTTCATTACAGTAGGATCAGTATCATGGTGCATTGCCACAACATTCTTTTTTGTTGCAGATTTAGTTTTAAATTCCTTTAAAGAGGAATTCCTTTTGACATGAAATGCAAATTCACCTAATCTATTTTCCAAATGCATGTTATTGATATTATTTTGAATGATTTGCAATTTTGCATACTCAAAAATTGGTCTTCTCTCAAAAATAATAGTGCTGCTTGACCAGCCAGATAAAATACCAAAAAAACACAAAACTATACATTTTGCAGTAGCATCATAACACTGGCAAATTAGCATTATAGATCTGTGTATGAGCTCTTCTAACTGGCCTCATTGTGGAAGTGTGTTAGCATGTGTGTTCCTGTAATGCTTGTGCTTGGCTTCTGCTAATACTGTCTGATGATCAGCCCTGATAAAGCCCATATCCATTCAGCGCTGAGCTGCGGGACGGGACATTGCCTCACTCTGATGATCTGAGCTGTCTATCACAGCGGCAGGACAGAGCTTGCTTCGCTGTGATTTGGCCTCTCAAGTTCATTTCACCTTTTGGTCCTTTAGAAATGAAAGTGGCTTTTTGTAGTGATGCTTCGATCGAGTTCCATGTTCTTTCTAAGAAAAATCTTGTTTTCTAAATCTATACATGAGCCTGTGATAGCCATTCCTTGCCAGGGTATTGAACTAATCATTTTGTATTGAGTTTTACTTATACTCTACGGAGTGCTGCGTGACACCCACAGCTAAATCAATGAGCCGTGGCCGAGCTGGTGTCGGATGAAACGTTTATGTCTCCAGTAGCAAGAGCTGGGCAATATAGCTTTCATTTTTTATGACTTTTTACAATAATTGTATAGTATTTATTACTGTTTTTTTAATCTAAATATATGACCATGAACAAAAACAATAAACACCAGTATTTATTTGTTGTATTTGCAGTATTTCATTGTTTAACTAAAGAACTAAAACTTTAATTAAATTTATAAAAAATAGACATATTGACTTAAAATAAAAAAACAGCAAAATTGCTAAATATTTTGCTAAAATAAAAATTTAAATAATGAGAAAATATAAAAAAATATAAATAAATAATATTATTGAGAAGTGTTAGCAACAATTTAATTAACAAAAATGACACATGCCATAAACATTTCTGTGTGCTGATGCAAATGAAGCACTGAGTTGGTTATGAAGTGAACGGACAGATATGACAACTGTAATTTCAGTTCAATTTAATGGCTAAATAAAATGGCTAAAAAACTCATAATAATTATTGCAATGTTTATGATGCCGCCTCATTTAAATGGCCTGCAAACAAATATATTAATTATTCCATTTATATTGAAGATAAAAGTAAAAGACCATGCAGGTTTTATTGAGGCCTTTCCAGAACACACTGTGTGCTTCCTAGTAATACAGAGAGAGAGAGAGAGAGGAGAGAGAGAGAGACGGGATAGAGAGAGAGAGGAGAGTGGGAGAGAGAGAGTGTGGGGGACATTGGGAGAGAGAGAGAGACTTTTAAGGCCTCTTTTATTACTAAACAAGAATGAGAGAGCGCTATATTTTAAGAGGCGGCGCAGAGAGAGGCTCTCTCGTTTTTTTTTTAGAGGACAGAGCTCGATCTGCAGAAATACATCATGAGAAAATATCTTTTTTTCTTTTTTTTTACCTACAGAGAGACGGGAGACGTGAGAGAGACTTCCTCACAGAGGATAAATATAAACATGTCAGAGGACCAATACTAGAAATTAATAGACCCTTCGAGATTTAACAGTTGTAGGACCCAAAGAATGTTCAAGATTCAACATCCTCAGAGTCAACTTCACAATTACACTGGTTTACTCCCCATTTTTGAGAGAACACTTGCACTTATTTACCAATTGCTGTAGTAGCTATACTCTAGTATCATGCGAGATTTTATTATCCTGAGGGACCCTTTAGAGAGAGAAACACACACAGATCAGTTGAGCCCTTATCAATCATCTACTTTTTCTTGACACACATATAGCCATCTTGGCTTGCCAATCAAGCCCAAAACATACATTAGACTAAGACAGACTCTCTCTTCTACTTCTGCTGACTTGGAGTCCATAAATGAACATTCAGGTGTGATAACAGACCTCCCCAAGTGTTGACACCACTCCTCTAGGTTGTTACATGTTTTCTGTATGATAATCTTATATTTATTATTACCTAATTATTTATTTGTTAATATTAAAACAGTTTCTGACATTCCACAAAACATACAGAGCTCCCCTACATTTGGATCAAGGTGCGCTCTGTGTCTGTTCGAGCTATTATTCCAGAGAATCCTCCAGAGAGAGAGAGAGTTTCTTGCTATTTTTAGAGGCTTTACTAAGTTCAGATAATCAGTTATTTTCTCAAAGGAGGTTAATGATTTGGCAATGGAGAGAGAGAGAGAGAGAGAGAGGGGGAGAGAGTTTTTGATGCGAGAATAGAGATTTCTGAAGGGGAGGAGAGAGAGAGAGAGAGAGAGAGAGAGAGAGAGAGAGGGGGAGAGAGAGAGAGAAGAGAGAGAGGGAGAGAGAGATAGAGAGATAGGGAGAGAGAGAGAGAGGAGAGAGAGAGAGAGGAGAGAGAGAGAGAGGGGGAGAGAGAGATAGGAGAGAGAGAGAGAGAGAGAGAGAGGAGAGAGAGAGAGCGAGAGGAGAGAGAGAGGAGAGAGGAGAGAGAGGGGAGAGGAGTGAGAGAGAGAGAGAGAGAGAGAGAGAGAGAGAGAGAGAGGAGAGAGAGAGGGAGAGAGGGGGAGAGAGAGAGGGAGAGAGAGAGAGAGATGTTCAAAGGAAACTCCCACACACTGCAGAGGTTGAGCCCACATTACACAGACAGAGGATGACATTTCTACATGCTAGAGTATCTAGACAGAAGCCAGGGACTGATATTGCTAGAAGACTGAAAGTCTATGTAATGATTACAGATTAACCCGAATGAAATATTTACAACCTCAATTATAATTAGTTTGGGTGCGTTTCAAAGATTTACACAATAATTTATTTAAAAGTGAATTGCACCGTTTCTACACCAACAGCATCACTAAAGGAAATTGTAAAAAAGAATGACTGTTTCAAACAGATTTCTTGAACGCACCCCTTACCTGCTATTGGTTAAACTAACAGATAGCCACGCCCCAAACTTCACACCATTGGTTAAGCCAGTGCTTCTGTGCTGCCATGATGTTCAATCAAGCAACAGTTTGATATTCTTTTTATTTTATCAACACTTGATTGATGATTCTATCAAAAAAAAGGACAAAATTGCATTTTGTCAAAGACCTCATCCAGGTCAGATTCAGAAGAGTCCGAGTCTATCAACACCTCTAAAGCTTGTGCGGTTGAATACCTCTCCATATGCTAGGCTGTTTTGATTTATATGCTGCCGAATGTTTGGTGATCATGTTACCTTACTTGTGGGTAAACATCTTCTATCCACTCCCTCTGGTTTACGCAGATCTTCTTTTTCACTTGTTTTTGGATTTGGAAGTGCTATACTGTTTCAGAAAATTCGTAGCTGCGCCCCTACCATATAACATTGAAAACAAGGTTTGCCAGAATAACTTGTCAGTGTAATAATGGATGGAACGTATCATCAGTGGCAGGGAAAGAGTTAATGAGAAACAACATTTGTGATCATTAAAACAGCATGTTTTTGTAGTATTAAAAAAAAATACTATGACATATTATGAATACTGCAAATGTAGACATACTACAAGCATACTATTTATCTCAAGTGTACTATGTTTTATAATGTACTCCTTTTTTATTATATTCTACCAAGCTGTATGTTTGAAGAATTTAAGTAGGAAGGGTATAAAAGAATCAAGATCTGGAAAATCAATATAAAAGGTTTTGAAAATTGATCCGCAGTTTTAGTTATGTAAATCAAAGATGTTAAAGCGTGTCATGACTGGTGTGGGATAGGAGAGTGTGTGAATGGATTGTGATGCAGACAGCATGTGTTCATGTGTGTTAGGGTGTGTCAGGACTACAGCACTGCAGCAACAGCAGACACACCCTCTCTCTCTCTCTCTCTCTCTCTCTCTCTCTCTCTCTCTCTCTCTCTCTCTCTCTCTCTCTCTCTCTCTCTCTCTCTCTCTCTCTCTCTCTCTCTCTCTCTGTCAGTGTGTGATTATCTGGACTCTGAACTGTTGGCCCAGACCACTCCTTATTCTCAGATCTACAGTTATCACATGCTCATTAATGTTATATATCAGAGCTGCATTTAGCCCTGTGTTGAATTATTAGACTAGAGTATTTATGTGTCCTGTTTTTGTTGTACCTCATTCATATCTTTAGAATACAAATGTTTTAGAGACCTGTTAATATAGAAATGCACAGACAGATGTAACAGTAAAGCACGAGAAGTATGCCTGGCATTAAACTAGGATGAACTGCTGTTGTTAACATCTATTTCATTACAGCTAAAATTAGCTTGTGATGAAACGAGCATGTGGCTGGATGATCACGTACTATACTATCACATATTTTCCTTCATTGCATGTTTATAATATAAAAGTTTGGACTTTAGCGGAAGGCATGGATGAATTTATTTATTTATTTATTCTCATTATTGCCCATTTCCATTACTGCTCTCCGGGAAAACACAACCCTAACCCTAACTTATATATAAATATAATGTAAAACACTTGTTTGTAAAGCAAACCTTTAAAGAAACACTAGAAACTTGTATTTAGTACTCACTTTAGTTCAATTTTTAAAACAGAGCAGGAATGAAAAATATAAGCATAAAACAAACAAATTATAGTGACATTCATTATAAACAACATTTCTTATAAACCCCGGCATAAACAAATTTATTTTAAGTGAAGCTGAAATTATCGTGGTGTGAGAAAATGCACTATGCAAATTAACTCAAACGCGTGTACCTTTCTCATTCATGCCATTAATTGCGTTATATATATTGCTGTGGAAAAGTCACAGCACATTTTTAGAAGCATGACTTGAATTCTGGAAAATACTGTATTTATATTCTTTGTGAGATTCACATTTCACTGGTTCAGCAAATGCACCTGCAAAACCACTTTTCCAAATGGAAAAAATGATGAGGAGGATGGAAAAGACCAGCACACTCATGTAATTCCAGTATGCTTATTCAGGTGTTTGACGTCTTTACTCTGACAGGATGAAAACATCCATTACTGCTCCTCATGCTGAGGACTTCCTCTGGAATCCCGCTCTTAGAGCTGACATTTCCTTGCTGTCCTCTCTCAGGCCCTGTTTTACATAACAACAGCCAGTCTATCCCCAGAATTACTGTTTATATGTGTTTCTGTTATTACAAATGTCATCTAGCCCATTATCAGACACAGGAGCGGCAGCGGGAATCTTGGCAATGACCTGCTGCACGATCAGCTGTACGTTTACAGATGTGCATGTTGCTATGTGGTTGCCATGTCCGGCAATACTATGTTTTATCTCTTTCTTTTATCTTTTTAGATGCTTAGATGCTGATGATGCTATAGATTGCATTTTGTTAACTCTTCTTTTTCGAGAACTTCCTTCTCTCTCTTGATAATTGAAAGCATCAGCGTTAGTCAGGGCTTGTGAAGAGGACAATCTGATTGTTTTTTCTCTCTTTCAGACTGACAGTAATGCCAGTTACCTCAGAGCGGCCCGAGCTGGAAACATCGAGAAGGCCCTCGATTATATAAAGTCTGGTGTGGACATCAACATCTGCAACCAGGTTATCCATCTTTGTTTTTGTCAAATTAACATTTAACTTGTACTATATATACTAATGGCTGGGGTCAATCAGATGTTTTTTTTAAATAAATTAATATATTTTTATTCAGCAAGGGTTCATTAAACTGATCAAAATAGCCAGTAAAGGTATTTTAATGTTAAAAAAGATTTCAATTTCAAATAAATGCTCTTCTTTTAACTTTCTGCTTATCACACGCAGCAGCTCAGCTGTTTTCAACATTGATGTTTATTGAGCAGCAAATGAGCATTTTAGAATGATTTCTGAAGGATCATGTAACGTGATAACTGGAGTAATGATGCTGAAAATTCAGCTTTGCATCACATGAATAAATAACAGTTATTTTAAATAGTAATAATGTTTACAATGCCACTCTTTTTACTGTATTTCTGATCAAATAAATGCAGTCTTGGTGAGCATACGAGAGACTTCTTTCAAAAACATATCCACGACCCTTGAGACTTTGCATTTCTGATTTAGACCATTAAATTATATTTTTTGTCTCTGATATGCCTGTTTATAATCCCAAATTATGTCAATAATCAGTTATTGAATATATTTTCCTGATTCATCTGTTTCTCTGGATGCAGAATGGGTTGAACGCTCTTCATCTAGCAGCTAAAGAAGGCCATGTGGAGGTTGTGGCCGAGCTTATGAAACTTGGTGCCAGTGTGGACGCCACAACAAAGGTAAGACCCCCCTCAGCAGATCATGTATTATAACACACCACTATAAAGGCACTGTTTGCACTAGTATAGACGATTGAGCATATTAATTAAATATGACAAGTGTGTTACTCAGCTGTGCATGACTTCATAGGTGCATGACTATGTATATTAAGTCACTATGACTATGACTATGCTGCATCAGCAAGTCATCAAAGTCACTGTTGCCTGATGTTCAGGTTGACTTGGAGCCTCTACCAAGAGCTGGATCTACTATTTCATGCTGAGGATCTTCAAGAGGAGGATTTCTGTAGAGGTTTTAGAAACTCTGAAGAAAAGCAGATTCTTCGAAGTGATATTTATGTGCTAGAACAGTGACAGAAATAGCGAGGAAGCATTTCAAAACACAGCTGGTCTATGAAAAAGCATTGGGTCACTGTATACATTGAGTCAAACCATTCTCTCGTGCTCTCCTGATTCTAGAAAGGCAACTCTGCTCTGCACATAGCATCTCTCGCTGGACAGGTGGATGTTGTCAAGGAACTTGTGAAAAATGGAGCAAAAATCAACGCCCAGTCTCAGGTATAGTTTGAGCTTTCATTTTTTATTTACCGTAAAACACTTGCATTCTTATGGTGCATTCAATCATGTGAGAAAGATAGTATTTACGCACTTAACCCGAATGAAATAATTACAACCTCATTTATAGTTTGTTTGGGTGCATTTCAAAGATTTACACAATCATTTATTTAAAGGTGAATTGCATAGTTTATACACCAATAGCATCGCCAAACTAAATTGTAAAAAGAATGACTGTTTTTATGCATTTGTATGCATTTACAAGTTAAACACACGAATGCCACCTCAAAGCCATAATTATGGCTGGGAAACTTTCTTTAAACCCCAATTTTCTTAGTTGGGGTCCTGTCAGTGAGAAATATGGTGAATGCAATAGATGTAGCATCTGTATTGACAGTAACTTTGTTGAAATTAATATAGCTTAGTAAATATACTCATCATTTTAAGTAATTTACTGTAACTACACTAAAAATTGTTTGCTACAAACTGTAGTTTGCTACAAATTGCAAATTTGTGGCAGATTTTGTCTGGGCCTGCTAATAACAATGCTAGCTAATCTTAGCTAACTTATGCTTAGCTACATAACATAATATTTGAAAATAAAACTAACTACATTGAAGCTTTAAAAGGGGGCAACATCTTTTAAAATGGCAACTTTTTCAGATTATATCATTTATTACAAAAACTCTGAGGAGTTTTAAATGATTGAACCAGGTCACAGTATTAAAACTCAACTATAAAAAGTCGAAAACATAGTCCTGAGACACTTGAGACACTTTTACTTAACCTGGATGTGTTATTGTTCAGGTAGCTACTTATACAGTTACACTATACACACAACTAATTCTTCAGCAAGATTATATTCAAAACATTCTGTTGCTCTGTTATGACAGTGGTTGATCAGAGAGAAAAACCATGTCAGTTTATGATAATATCCACTGTAGTGCCCCAGAGAATGTGAGTTGCTCCAGCGTTGCATTGCAAGTTTTGATACTTAAGTTCTCAGTTTGTCCTCAAATAGCTCTAAAAGGATTTTGAAGTGCTATTTTAAATATAACCTATGTCTCCATTTTAAGGAGAACCTGTTGAGATTTGGGAGCTGGTAGGGTCGATAGTTGTAGTAGTGCATGCGTTTTTGCCTTGTCACCGAAACAATCCTCAGGGAGTCCAAAATTAAACACGTGTGCGGGAGACTAGAGACAGACTGTATTATCTCCAGAACTTATCATAAGTGCAGCCTGGTTCTGCTTTCTCACACTGCAGTGCTTAAAATAGAGACACTTGCTTGGTAAATGAGGAGGCTGATTGCAAATTGGTAAATGTTTGAATAAAGATTGCAACAGGAATAAGAAAAGTGTGCTGGAACAGTATATTTTTACAAGGTTATTCTTTTTGCACCGTAGTATAAGAAATGATGTACACTATGTGTACCCCACATTTGTCAATTTTAGCTAGCTAGCTACTTTAATAGCTGACTCATTTCATCTGTGGTACTGTATGTTATTGCTAAAACCCAGGTCCAGACTAAATTTGTGTTTGCATAGCAGAAAACTCTACAGATCAATACAGAATTTGAGTTTTTTTGTTACCCTCTCAGCCACTCATGAGAGTGATACACATTTTTAACTTACATTGTCACAGAATTCAGTGAATTTTCCATTATGAGAAATGTCTGCAGATTCTGTCTGGGCCTGCTAATAACTGTGCTAGATAATCATAGCTACCGCATGGTTTACTACACATTAAACATCACCAACAAATGAAACATTTAGCAATTAAAACATTTGTATTCAGTATCATACATATAGCTAAGTGAAAATGTATGTTAATATACAGTAGCATTGTCTGCTACTGAAGTGATTAAGCTAAGCTACTAAGCTGACATTTTTATATATTTTATAAATTAACTTTTATTTTATCGACTATGCTGGTAACAAACTTAATTTTCCAGATTGTCTCAAATATTGAGGTCATTGTTTATTTTTATAATGTTGAACAATGCAGTGGACATTTAATTGTGTTTATTGTTTTGTTCAATATAGAACTTAAAAATGAACAAATAGTCAAAATCAATGGTGTATAAGTACAAACTTTTGTCTGCATTTCCTCTTCCTATAATTTCATTTTAGTTCAATTTCCTTTGGGCGTGGTCAATTCAGTTCACACTCATGAATCCAGTTGTTAAATTCTAATGAAAAGTCATACTGTGTAGTAAGATCCTGCAGATGAGGCTACTGTATGTCAGAGGCAGTGCTGTGATCTAATCTTGCATTCAAGTCACAGATAAGTGTGGGGTGTATATGACTGTTTAGTTGCTCAATAAAGTGAAAGAGACTATGAATGAAAAGCATTTCTAAGCATTGTTGTTCCTGCTACAGAATGGCTTCACACCACTCTACATGGCTGCCCAGGAAAACCACCTGGTTGTCATCAAATTCCTCCTGGATAATGGATCCAGTCAGAGCATTGCCACAGAGGTGAGCATAACCATCTCTTCCTCTCCATCCATCACTTACCTCCAAGCAGCCCTCTAAAACAACATATTTCCAGCAATGATACATACAAAACCCAGCTCAGAAAACCCAGTGACCTTGCTGTCCTTTTCAAGGCAGCAGGCAAGCACTAGTTGCGCAGTGAGGGTATTGAATGCCTGGCTTGGAGTGTGTGTGGTCTGTGTGTGTGTGGGTGCATGACAGAGCAGGGCGCCAGACGTCACTGTCCTTGAGGATGTACCAGGCCCTCGTGTCTCTCAGACAGCGATTATGCACCACAGATCACTTCAGTGTTTGAAGAGCTGTTTGCATGTTAATGATCCATGTTGGTGAGAATGAAGGTCTGTTTGAAATTCAGACTTGAACTTTTGATGTCAAGCCGTTCTCTGAGAATAATCAAAGATTTATTAAACATTCTGTCATTAACTGGAAGTGTGCTGCTGATACAGTCATATTTTCAAATATTCTGTGTTCCTCTTATTCTTGTATAAATATTATTTTTATTTATAAAATGTGAATGTTGCCACCACAGATGGAGAGCACAGAGTTCTGTAGTTTACCTTTAAGATTTACATCTCGTTGGACTACTCAAGGATCCTTGTGTTGTGTGCTTGTAGGATGGGTTTACTCCACTGGCTGTAGCTCTCCAGCAGGGTCATGATCAGGTGGTGTCTCTGCTCCTGGAGAACGACACCAAGGGGAAGGTGCGGCTTCCTGCCTTACACATCGCTGCCCGTAAGGACGACACCAAAGCAGCGGCGCTGCTCCTGCAGAACGACCACAATGCAGATGTCGAATCCAAGGTACCTCCATCAGTCAAGGCTTTCCATTAGTTTACATCTAGAACTTGATGGTGCTTTCCATTCAAACACATCGGCTGATTATAGTATTTTGGAATTAACACTGTATACATCTAAACAGACTTTGTGGTGGCTGTAATTCAATGGTGCATGATGGGAGATTCTCATTGTAAATTTACTTAAAACATCATCTTCAATCACACGCCAGTTTAAAGCAAATACCAAACAGTTAAACTGTAGACAACAGTAGATGCACCATCCAGTTAAGCCCTTGTGGTGTCGTGTGATGTGTGGTTTGTCGCTCTCCCTCACGATGTTGCCACCGTACAGCTTGATGCTCCCATTGTGACTTTGTGAACACTAATCCGACCATTCTTTCTCCTCCCGCTCTGGTGGTCCTAGATGATGGTGAATAGAACGACAGAGGTATACATGTACAAATGTTACACACCTCACTAAGCGCCCACATCACGCTGCTGCTGTGGCTGCCGCCCCATCCCCTCCTGCACTTGCTCATTGCTTTTTTGTCTCAGTAAATTGACGCTTCTATTTCTAACGGGCAGCGGAAAACTGGCATGGAGAGGAAACACTCTGGTTTAGTCGGGCGAGGTCTGCAGCTGAGAGAGTTTTTAGTTTTGTTTGTGTAATTTGTCTGCCACTAGTGGCACCAAATGGAATTGCAAGATCACGATTGTGTGTATTCTGACATTTGCCATTGGTCACACAGATAGTCCTGCTCAAGAAGTCAACATACCAGCGGCCCACTGGTTGTTTCTGTATATTAAACTAGGATCGTTTTATCCAACATGTCTGTGCTGTTCCAACTGAATTATGCCGGTTTTGTTCTGGTCCAGCTGATGGACCAATAAATTCATGCTGTTACGTACAGTACCCAATAAAACAGTTTGATCAAGTCTTAGTGACTAGCGTAGTGAAGAAACTTACACACAAATATGATCAGAATAGTGTGCTTAGCCTTCATGCTAAAACCAGCTTGAATTTTGAATATGTCAGAATATGCTTTATACTTCAACTATAAATCTAAATACCCAGACATCTAGTACTGTCCTGGAGAAGAAGGTAGCACAGAATCAGACTCCTCAGCTGCAGAGCATTCGTCCCGTCTCATGCATGACATTCCCCTCCAAGAGCTACTGACCTTCTCTTCTCTTCTACTTTCATTTCTTCAATTATTTTCTCCTCTACTCTTTTCTCCTCTATTTGTTCTCTTTACTTGTTATTTAATTTCCTTATTCTTATTGGATTGTCTAATCTTTTCTCTTCTCTTCTGTTTTTACTCCTCTATTCTACTCATTTTGTCTCTTCTTATGTCTTAACATAATGTTTTATTTGTTTAATTTCTTCTTCTCTTTTCCTGTCATCTCCTCTCATTTAATACTTTCATCACTTCTCATTTTGCATTTTGACTCGTCTCTTGTCTTTTTTGTTTTCTCTCCTTGTTTTTTCATCGTTTTTCAACTCTTATTCCATCTTATTTTGTTTTGTTTCATCTTTTTTTCTTTTCTTTTCTCTTCTGATTTTGTCTCGTCTCATCTCTATTCTCATTTCTATTCATTTCTTCTTGTTTCGTCTCTTCTTATTTAATATTCTTTCATCACTTTTCTCATTTTGAGACAAGAAATAAGTCCAAAAAGACTCGTCACTTTTATTTTGTCATTCTTATTTTATTTTGATGTAATATCTTTTGTCTTATTTCATCTTTAATTTTGTCTCTTCTCTCTCATCCTCTTCTTTCTCTTTCTTCTCTTCTCTTCTCTTCTTTTCTTCTCTTCTCTTCTCTTTCTCTTCCCTTCCCTTTCCTTCCCTTCCCTTCCCTTCCCTTTCTTCCCTTCTCTTCTTTCTCTTCCTTCTTTCTCTTCTTTCTCTTCTCTTTCTTCTCTTCTCTTCTCTTCTCTTCTCTTCTCTTCTCAGTCAGCATGGCTTCCAGATTTCTTCCTGCTCTCCTGCAATTTAACAGCTCTGATTTGCACTGCATTATGTAACTTAAATACAGTATTAACCACTTACAAAACTACAGCTGCAGCTCAACTGCTCTCTCAATTTTACAGTGGCCCATTGACTTCTAAAACTATTGTTTACTATATATTTATATAACTGCTGCAATTTGCTTTCAAATAATTACAATCATATTTGTGATTATAGTTAAAGAAACTGATTTTTGATGTTTTAACAGCACGTTGTTAAATGCAGTGCACTGTATGCATGTTTGCACACATAACATCATGGGTTCTCCTCCACTAAAGCGTTGTATGTAAATGTTCATTCAAATTTGAGCTGAAGGTTGTTGTTACAAAGGCTTTGTATATCTGAGGAAAGCACATCCTTTAAAATGTAAAACCCTCCCATCTATTGCAACCACATGGTGTGTAAACAGAGAGATTGAAGTATTAGATTAAACATTAAAGATTCAAGTAAAGAAATTAAACCTAATTTTCAAACCAAAGCAAAATAATTACTCAGCCAGATTGAGTTTACATAGTGCGAGGGATCAGGTGAAGGATGTGTCTTCCCTCAGTGTTGTGCTATCTGTCTCATCTGTGTAGATCTGTTTTACTGATTTACTGCACCACATCTGGCCTGGTGTCGTAGAGGATGAGGTCAGGTCAGGTGACTTGGGGTCAGGGCCTTCAGAGTTCTGTATCTGACATTATGACCCCTGTGCTTTATTTCTCTCTGTCCCTCTCCAGAGTGGCTTCACCCCTCTCCACATTGCAGCTCATTACAGTAATATCAACGTAGCGACCCTGCTTTTGAACCGCGGGGCTGCCGTAGACTTCAAGGCAAGGGTAAGGACATGAACTCCAGCTGAAGGATTCTGTTAAGAGTGGACTGCATAGTATTATGAACTACACTGGGGTCAGAACAGGGTCATTCTCTAAATGTGGTGCCTGAGGAAAACCATGTCATACAGTATTTAAAGCATGGACTGAATTTGCTCCAAAAAGGGTGGTGTATATTTACATGTTATTTAATCAAATTTACTCACATATTGTCACGAATCCGGTTCATGGGCTTCACCTTAACTCACCACCAGAGGTCACTCGCTCACCACATGGACTCTTGCACTACACTAACTGTTGCACTCCACCTCAGACTACAATTCCCATCATCCATTGCACTGACGATACATGCACTGAACACACAGCTGATTGCTCTGAACACACAGCTGATTGCACTGATCATCACAACGACCTACTTAAACCATGGACTTCCTCTTCCTCTCTGTCGAGTATTGTTTAGCATTTAGCATTCTCCTAATGTTAGCGAGATACCAAGCCTTTCCGTGTTTGTTTTTGTGTCCAGTCTCCTGTATTGTTCTGCGTTTTACACTCTCCAAGTGTTAGCTGCTTTACGGTTTGCTCATTTTAGTTTAGTCTAGTCTTTTCGTGTTGCCTTGTTGTCTGGTTCCTGATCTCCTGCCTCGTACCTGGATTACCCCTCTTGTCAAGCCCTCTGGATATTGTTCGCCGATCGAAGACCACGCCCGTTTACTGGAGTACTCATCTGCCTTGCCCTCAATATACCTGCCAGTTGTTGACCTTGCCTGTGTTTTTGACCATGCCTAATAATAAAAGCTTGCACATGGATCCGCACGCCTCTCATCGGCCCCGTTACACATATAAATAATGTGCATTTCCTTTTTTTGAATCTGGAACACGGACAAGCATGATACAATCAGTGCAGCGTCCCATGGCTGTTGTTTAGCCTAACAAATTAGTAAATTAGCAACAATTTTTTATGAGCTTAAAAATCAGTGTTGCTTATAGAAGCAGATCAATAAATAATAATTCCCGGATGAAAATATAACATCAGTTCCAGACAAGACCATTTTGGCACCGCATACACAGATTGACCCTGCACTGGTTTAGACCATGTTTACCAGTGTCTTCCGCAGCTCTTTACAAGAAAGCACAGTTAGAGAATAAATATAAGTAGAGGGTCAAAAAATTTTATTTTATTTTTTATAAAAAAAAGACAGATTAGATCAAATACATTTAGAATATACTACATCCATCTATCGTGTATTCAAATGTTCAGTCCCACACAGTTTTAGCATAACATAAGTGACATAACATTGCTCCTACGATGCCTCACATCAGACTCAGTGGGGTCCGCCATGTTTTATAAAATGCTTAGTAGTCTGTCATAGTAAATTCGAGATTTTGTAAGCTATCACTAGAGGGTGGTGTAGCCCAATACTACAGTGTCTACAGTGTGATGCTGTGCACTTCATTTGTGCCACTGTAGCTATGGACTACACATTTTTTCAGATTACTACAGGTTTTCTACTCCTTGTGATTCTTGACTTTCTTGTCAATGAATAACAAACATGTACAGAGAGAATGATTTAACAAAAAATAGTGATGTTTAATGGGAAAGTGCACTATTTTTCAATGAAATTATTATTGAAATTCCTCCTTTAAAAATAGCTTTTGTGAATATCTATAGAAAATGAATTATTAGTTCATCAGATATGCATCAGATATGCAAAGAAAATGCCAGATCTAAAACAGTCACCAATATAGTATGTGTTTACACGTAATCAACCTTGTTCTTTTGAACTTGATTATGCATCTGACTTTTATTTTTGCCTTTTTATTGTGGCAGAATGACATCACACCTCTCCACGTGGCATCGAAAAGAGGAAATGCCAACATGGTCAGGCTGCTGCTGGAGAGAGGAGCCCGAATCGATGCCAAAACCAAGGTCAGTGCCGCAAGCAGTCGAACCACGAACCACACAGACTCTTTCTTTCCAGCTTTATATTTAACTCATCAGAGGAAGTGAGCACATGGTTTTCCCCATTGCATGTATTGCACAACGGCATGTGTATATTCTATAGTCAAGAAAGACTTGGAAAGAAAAAAAAGCTTCAATTTATGAACAATTTACATATTAAGTTTCAGAGGAAACTAATTCAGTTTCTATTCATTTGTGGCCATTTTCAGCTGCTTTCTTAGAAACACACGATGCTTTTCAAGATGAAAAGATAATTTATTTGGAAGGGATAATTCAGGGATACATGCTGTTTGATTCTAATAAATGATAACAACCGCAGCCCTCAGGTTACATGTGTTTGGCACCACTGTCGAAGAGAAATTGCATGCAGATGTTGCGCTCTTCTCTGTCTCCAGTAGAGGAGTGCTGTCTTTCATTGTGTATTTGACACATGTCACATGGGACGGATTGTAATGTTGATTATGGCTGATGATTGTAGATTCTGGCACCTGCCGGCAGGGCAGTGTGTAATATATGTGTGCTTGTTTTCAAATCTCCAGGACGGCCTGACACCTTTACATTGTGGAGCGAGGAGCGGTCATGAGCAAGTAGTTGAGATGTTACTAGACCGTGGAGCACCCATCCTCTCTAAGACAAAGGTTAGATATAGTGTTCTGCACTTAAAGAAAATGCATATTCTGTCATCATTTACTCACCCTCATGTCTTTCCAAACCTCTTCTGTGCAACACAAAAAGGAGATATTTTAAATAATGTTCATGCTGCTCTTTTCCATATATAGAGAATAAACAGGAACTTTATGTGCCATACAGAATGAAATGCTGAATGCAAAAATACGGAGCCCCTAAAAGGATATGGTAGTGGAAAAATCGTTCTCTCGCAAAACTTTTGTTCCTTCGAGAAACTTTGCATTCCCTTGCAAAACTTTTGCATTCTCTCGCAAAGATATTTGCATTCCATCGCAAAGCTTTTGCGTTCCCCCACAAATATATATTTGCGTTAACTCTCAAAACGTTTGTGTTCTCTCTCAAAACCAGAGTTTGGACACACTTCCTGTTTACTTTGCAGCTTGCAGCGGTTCATACAGCTCCGTATGTTCACAATGAAGCGGTTCATAGACTTTTATTTTGAATTTGGACTCAAGTATAAAGAAATACAGTCAGTGCTCAATTCAAGGCATAGTTTTGGGACATTCTAAAATGCTTAATATGGCTTAATGTTTTAAAGCAGTGACATTGGAGGACCAAATTCGATAATAATAAATACTGATAAAATGATTAGGCTTATATTAATAACCTTGTTAATATATTACTATTAATCAAATAGAATAGCCCAGAATATTAATGCAATGCCCTGCACGTTAAGCTTTTTCTCCCCCATAGAAAACGCTTACGATATGCTAATGAACGAAGACAGTGATTTAAAAATATCAAATCTGTTTACTATTTATATTATGTACAGAAATGCAGATGAGCCGAGAACGGAACACGCAGTTTCAGATGTTTTGCTGCTTGATATCGAAAATTTGTGTGTCTTACAATATTATTTTCATGTATTATCTTAATTATGAACACACTTGTATGTAGTGCAAACAGTTTTACCGTTTACTGCACATTGTTATTCTTCTCGTTATTTATCTATAATGCTAATGAACCAGAAGTCTCACCCATAGGCTTACTTCCGCGTTGAAGAAAAAGGTGGATAAAACTTGGGCTTTTTATCGCTGTTGTTTTATATTAAGCCATGTTAAGCATGCTTTTCTATGGGTTAGAAAACACTTATCATGCCTTTCAGCTCATATTTTGGGCTTGCATGTACACAGTATGATACATATTTCTAATACATATATAATATAGCATGTTTGGTCTTTTTTATCATCTTCATTAAGCTGAGTTAAGCATTTTATGAACTGCAAGCTGTAAAGTCACCAGGAAGAGTTTGTCTGAACTCAACTGGTTTTGCGAGAGAGCGCCAATATCTTTGCAAGGGAACGTAACAGTTTTGCGAGTTAATACAAATGTCTTTGCAAGAGAATGCAGCGTTTCTCAAGGGAATGCAAACATTGTGCGAGAGAACGCACATTTTTTTTTTTTTGTAAAATTTCCTCCCAGACTGATTTTTTTCCACCACCATGTCCCTTTAGGTACTCCGTACAAAACTGAAATGGTTGTGTCCATACACTTTTGTTATGTGGAAAAGTGCAGCCTGGACATTTTGCTAAACATCTCATTTGTTAAGTCTATATACATATATATATATATATATATATATATATATATAAATAAATATAGCACTTTATACAGTTTGTTTAAAAGCAGCTTTACAGTAATAAACTTAAAAAATATCAGCATTATTTTTGCAAAATTATGAAGCAAATATTTGTTTTTCAGAAGGCAATAGTGTCATTATTCAGCTTCATTTAATGTTATGTCAGTGTTGCAAAGTTCATCAATTATGAAAGAGTTTCAATTCAGCTATATGCAGATCTGCAGTGACTTCAGTGTTGATTCAATTCTGTTCAATAACTATGTCAATGTTACAAAGTTAGTGTTATTGTCCAGCTCAGTTCAGATGAAGTTTTGTTGTTTTCCAATAGTGTCAGTGCAGTCAAATCTACAGTAATATTGATATCTCCTTGTTGTTAATTTACTTTTCAAAACCTTCACCCTCTCTGGTGGGAATGAACTGCTGAGACCATCACAAATTTCAAAAAGCAGCTGAAGACACATCACTTCTGCAAGCGCTTAACCACCCCACACCCATAAACCAATGCACTTACTATACACACTCACACAAACTGCTTTTATTACTCTTTGGATCAAAGTGTTCCTGTGGCTCAGTGGTAGAGCATTGCATTAGCAGCGCAAAGGTTGTGGGTTCAATTCCCAGGGAACACACATACTGACAAAAAAAGTATAACCTGAATGTATTGTAAGTCGCTTTGGATAAAAGTGTCTGCTAAATGCATAAAGGCAAATATTACTGGATACAAGTTGTCTTTTAAACCAACTTTTTGTGTTCTAATAAGGGTTATATGGGTTTGGAATGACATGATGGCAAGTGAATGACATCATTTTTGAATGAACTGTTCCTTTAAAGTGCATGCAGATGTGACATTGTCATTTTTTCTACTGTTTTTCCATTGCATCACTGAACACTTTCCTGGAATCTGAAAGCAAAGCTAAACATGGTCACATACTTCTCACCAAGTTAGATAATATCCCAGCCGATTAGTGTCACAATGAAGCAATTGTTTTAGTACAAATAGTGATGTATAAATACTCTTTTACCCCAGATGTCCTTTTTGAGGGGGGATTATGGCTCTATTAGATTTTAAAAGTTTACATTTGCTTCTCTGAATTCTTAGAAAGATGAAAAACCGCTTTAGATGTGATCCGTCTGTGATTCCTACAAAATAGAGAATAGAGATGTTAAAGTTCTTCAGTTATGTAATTTCAGCATAACCTAGATTGTTGTGTGTTTCAACAGAATGGCCTTTCACCGTTGCACATGGCCACGCAAGGAGATCATCTGAACTGCGTTCAGCTCTTAATTCATCATGACGTGCCCGTGGACGACGTCACCAACGATTATCTGACAGCCCTGCACGTCGCTGCACACTGCGGACACTACAAAGTTGCCACGGTCCTTGTGGACAAGGTGGCCAATCCTAATGCCAAAGCACTGGTGAGTCTTGAGTTAACAAGTCAAATGTTTCTGGATCAGTTTCTTTTTTGATCCACAATGATGAACAAAATGCCCTAATCATAGTCTCCCATAGCCAGACCTTTTGACTATAGGCATAAGTTTGGGAGCACTTTACAACATTTTGGCCAATAACCGTCCACTTAAAGGTATAGTTTACATAAAAAAGAAAATTCTGTTATTTACTCATCCTCAATTTGTTCCAAGCCTGTATGAGTTTCTTAAAGCTGTTGAACACAAAAGAAGATATTTAAAAGAATGTTGGTAACCAAACAGTTGATGTAGCCCTTGACTTCCACAGTATGGCAAAATACTATGGAAGTGAATGACTACCGTCAGCCAACATTCTTCTTTTGTGTTCAGCTGAAGAAAGAAACTCACACAGATCAAAAAAATCAGAGGGTGAGTAAATAATGACATAATTTAATTTTTGGGTGAACTATCCATTTTAATAGGAAAAGACCACCTAACTGACTGATGTAAAGCAAGCAATTTTTTTTTTTGGTTGCCGTTTAGTGGCTAGTTTATCTTATATGCATTTTTCACAATAATTGTCACACTACTGCTGTTAGGGAGACAAAGGCACAACGGAGATTATAACAACAGATCCTTTTAATGGTAATCCACACGAAGAAGAGGGTCTAACACACAGGGTAACATTCAACATTTACAACAAGACGCCAACTTATGCACTGGGTAATGAGTGTGATAAACTAGACACAGGTGCAGGGAGGTTAACTAATGATGACAATAATAGGAACATGACCAAATAAGGGCACATAGGAATCTAACTAATGAAAGAGAGACAGAAACAGGGTCAATGAACACATGAGGAATGAAAACACAACAAAAAAGGTCCATGGGTCTGAAAAATAGACTCGGGTGAGGAAAACATAAAACAATACACTTAAAAAGATTGATGTTAAAACAATTTTCTCTCAGAAATTGCTGAACATTTTCCTAAATACTTACAAAGAAACAGCAAGTAACACATTGAGTTAAACATAAGATTTTAAATACAAATACCTATTAAATACCTCAAATACAATACTCCAATAATGCAATAATATATTTTAAAACTTGTGTTTTTTACAACTTAATTTTTTACAGTATACAATCAAACAATCAGATGTTATTGTAGTCCAAACCCAACCCCAATTAACTGAGATAAATGTTGTGTTGATTCAGGAAAACTTTCTGGTCACCGAGGTAAAAAACAGAGCTTACTAGTATCGTAAAATCCAAGAATTGGCTTCCACCTTAGATGGTACCCTCCAAATTGTATATGTGAGCACTTGGAGGGAAGGTTATGACATGCAACATGTTTTGTTTCTGCACAGGGCCACGGCGATCTGTAAAAAGCCTCTTTTGGCAAAGAGCGCAGTGAATACTGTCATGCTCTGAAGTAATGGTTACAGAACGGGTGTGTCCCTGTACTTTATGAGGAAAAAAGGAAGAAAAAAATAAACTGTAGAAAGACAAGTCTGCCAAGCATTGAGCTGCTAAAGCCACGTGTTTTCATTTGTCTGGAAACATAGCTTTGTTAACTCTTCAGTCACAGATTTTCATTAGTAAGTTGGAGTAAAAGCCACCAGAATCTATTTTTCTCTCTCTGTAGAATGGTTTTACACCACTTCACATCGCTTGCAAGAAGAACAGGATTAAAGTGATGGAGCTGCTGCTAAAACACGGAGCGTCCATTCAGGCTGTGACTGAGGTGAGAGAGCAAGATTTTTTCTTAATAGCCACTGTGTATTTGCAGAGCTTGCTTAACCATGCACTTTGGTCTCTAACACTTAATACACTCTGAATGCAAGAAACTTTGCTTATGTTTTTGTAAGAAATGTTAGTTGTGTGAAAACCAGATGTAGCAACCATTATAAACGGAGGGACATGTCTCCCCACGTTTTAGCACATATTTAGGGTTTTATTTAGCTTGTATAGTGTTTAAAGAACTATGACTGCATGATTCATAACAAGCAAGCTTTGGCCCATTTACCTGCATTTTACCAATGAGACAAATATGAATGTGATGTCACCTAATTAATATTCATGAGCAAAGTTGATAAGGTTTATAAAGTGTCCCTCCTGCTTTTCCGATTGTTCCTATACCCCAGATGGAAATATTGTGCTGTTAAATGAGATTACAAAGACTGTTTTTGTCTCAAAAACGTGTTTTTTTGTGCTAAGTTATAGCTCACAATTGTCACTATAGTGTGGCTAATATCTGTCAACTGTAACTTTATATTATGCAATTTAATTTATGAATTTATGTTTGCCGGTCTATTTATATCTTGCAATGTGACATTATATATCAAAACTGCTACTTAATTTCTTATCATTTCAACTTTAAACTCACAAAGTGACTTTATATCTGGCATTGTGGCTTTAAATCTTGCAGTTTTTTTCTAGTTCATTGTGACTATTTCTTGTAAATGCAACTTTATATACCATATCTCACAACTGCAAATGTATTTCTCAGCTTGGTTTATCTTTAATCTGAGGCAGAGATGGGTTTTCATACCTAGCAATGAAGCAATTCACAATAGAGTTAGATGTAAAGTGTTTCAATCAGATATGCTGTTGTTTTGAAAAACATGTGCGTTTTGAAATGAGGTAATATTTGCTTTAGCATGCAGTTCCCAGTGCTTCAAAGCTGCATATTTCTGTGTCTCTGGCAGTCTGGACTCACGCCGATTCATGTGGCTGCTTTTATGGGCCATGAAAACATTGTGACTCAGTTGACAAATCACGGAGCGTCTCCTAACACGATGAATGTGGTGAGTACAGCCGTCCACAAGCCCACCAGCACCAAACAAACCGTTTCCTTTTGATAATGATAAAACGAAGTAAAACAAAACATTTAAGTGAAGCCCCAAAGTCCAGCCATGCTCCTCTCTGGAACATGCCATTGCTTGCCACATTGGTTTGGTCTTGGTCTTTCGTAAAGCCTTTTAGGGTAATAACAGTCTCCGTCCATGTGCTTAAACACACGTCTGACCGCAGGTTGGAGCTCCTTAGTTTACTGTAATTAGAGTACAGTCAGACTGTAATCATGCTCGACTGTTCCCCATCAGACAGACGGTGAGCCAACAGCGAGCCACTGTTACCGTAGAAACACGCTTTAAGCTTTGTTGGGGTGCAGCCCATTGAGAGTGTCAAAACAAAGAAAGGAAGACGGTTTGGGCAGAGGGGCCGAGACTGATGAAAGAGTGGTGCACACACAAAGGCTTACTGTCCAAACACAGTAGTACCTTTTTTCCAGAAGCTTCCTCTGTGTGTGTTTTAGAGGGGAGAGACGGCGCTTCATATGGCTGCCAGGGCAGGACAGGCAGACGTGGTGAAATTCCTGGTGGCGAATGGAGCAGATGTGGACGCTAAAGCCAAGGTGAGTGAGAGATATGAATCTAAGTATGTGCTGCTTTATTGGTGTTTGCAAAGATGCTCAACTTAGTGATTTGAACGAAGCCATAACCCTTCGTGTTAAAGGGCACCTATTATGAAAAATGCAATTTTACGCATTGTTTGAATATAAATGTGTGGACACAGCCCCCCTATAATGATACAAATCCATTCGCTCCTTTTTTAATCCCCATAAATCATAAGCAGTGTCTTATGCAGTGTCTTAATCTGTAAAATGTGATGCCACATTTCACAAGCCCCGCCCACGACTGTTGACGGACACTGTCGTATTAGCAGAGACCCCTCCCTGAGTGAGCCGCACACAATCCACCATGTTTATCTTTACGCTCATCTAAAGCAGCATTCAAGTGAGAAAGGTCTTCTTATTGGAACTACAGAAATCATTCATTCAAGAGCAGTGAGTGATTTTTGGTTTTTATTTTACTGTTTGGATCATATTGTCAGTGTAGACAGTAGTATAGGGACTGTATATTACACTGCTGTCACTTAATTCACAGACCTAATATAAACATGTGATTTCAATCCAGTTATTTACCTTCACAGACATAACAAACTGGGTTTTTGTAACTTATGTTTGTTTTTTAACATAAACTTGTTTGTATTGCACAGTTTAAGCGCAATAAGACATGAAAGAGAACTTAGTTTAGTACTCACATGCCGTGTGACAGATACTTGTGATGTGTGCTTCGGATGTGTGTGCTCAGAAAACCGTATATCAGAATTGTAAACTGATCTGGCTTTAAAATGCATGATTTCAGTGCGAAAGACATGACAATCATTTAAAGAGACATGCACGAAAACAGCGTGTTTCTGATTCCACTCAAAATAGGCATTTTTCAAAATGATATAATAAATGATGTGTGGGGTATTTTGTACGGTGGCCGAGAGAGCTCAATGCGCTGCAACTTCAGAAAACACATGCAAATAGAAAAAGCACCGGCTAATCAAGAAAACATTTTCATCATTTTGACAGCAGATGGTGCAAATGCTCACAACACAAACAAATAAAGAAACACACTGCAAATGCTCACAACACAAACAAACACATTTTATTTGCAGCGCGTTTCTTTTTTTGGTTGTGTTGTGAGCATTTGCAGTGTGTTTCTTTATTTGTTTGTGTTGTGAGCATTTGCAGCGTGTGCGTTGTAAAATTGAGGAAGTTGTTTCCTTAATTTGCAGGTGTTTTTTTCTATTTGCAGCGCGTTGAGCTCTCTCGGCCACCGTAATTTTGAGCTGAAACTTCACAGACACTTTCTGGGGACACCTGAGACTTATATTGAAATGCAACTACTGTATTTTAAGTAGAGTGTAACATTATATATATATATATATATATATATATATATATATATTCTCTCCAGGGTTATAGCCTAACCTAATGTAAGTGTGATCTGTTCATCATAAATTTGTCTTTTTAGGCAAGTAAATGGATGTCATGTCATGAAATGTTTTTAATACGACGGAAACTGTATTTAACGTGATCAAAATTTGATAAAAACAACGTGATTCAAACAACGAATAAATTATATAGAGAATGCGAACAAAGAACATTATCAACAGAGCTTTTTGAAACTCTTTGAGTCAGTTAAACCATTGCATCGCAAAATGATTCACTGTTTTGAATTGCTTCAATCGGATTTTTTTTATTTAATGTTTTATTTTTTTCCTACATGTCCTTATTTGTAATAGTTGCATTTTTGTGTATGTTTGTGTGTATATATATGTATATATACATATATACTATATGTAGATGTGTATATATATATATATATTGATTTGTACTTATCTGTATTTTTGTGTTCTAATGTTAGTGTTTAGTGTTATCTGTATGCACCAGGGAGTAAGAGAGTAACGCAATTTCAATTCTCTGTATGTATGTACGGTACATGTGGCAGAATTGACAATAAAGCTGACTTTGACTTTGACTTTGACTTTGATTGCGAATCACTTGATTCAGAACGGGACTTCAAAGTGCGTTTCACAAATCATTTTATCCGCACCGGGGATAAAAATAATTCAGCTGAGGCAGGGATGCATAGACCAGAGGGGGTAACCCCCCCCCCCCCCCCCCCAACCAACCCCCCACAAATCGCACCCTGTATGTATATATGCATATATATATATATATATATATATATATATATATTAGGGGTGGCACGGTACACAGATGTCACGGTTCGGTACGTACCGAGAGGTCCGTACTGTGATGGTTCGGTACGAATACATGTACCGTGCCACCCCTAATATATATATATATATATATATATAAACCTTGCTACATGGCTAACCGAGACTTGTCATAGCACTTGCATATTATTGCTCTTTTGTTTGTTTCAATTGCTTCTATTGTCATCATTCGTAAGTCGCTTTGGATAAAAGTAAATGTAATCTATACTAATAGGAAACAGTTGCTTGTTTGTTTGCGCTGACACGAAGGCTGTCAAAAGTGCCCTGATCTTCTTTAGCCTTGCCTCATAGTATTGAGTTCTGCAGTCCCGCAAGGAAATATTACAAATTCTAGCATCTTATAACCTCTACAAAGAAAAAACAACAACAATACTTGCAAAAAAAGACTAACAAGTCTTGTGTGTGTGTGTATAGGACGATCAGACCCCGCTGCATATAACCAGTCGTCTGGGAAAACCAGACATAGTCCAACAACTACTGCAACATGGGGCTTCACCTGACGCCACCACCACATCTGGATACACGCCGCTCCACCTGGCCGCTCGCGATGGCCACAAAGACGTGGCATCCATCCTGCTAGACAACAGAGCATCTCTTTGCATCACTACCAAGGTCAGTCACTCCAACAAAGCGGGGCGATTCATAAAACTTGTTGTTTGTTGCTTGTGGTCAGATAATCAGATGTGGCTGCCAACTAGGCTATTGTTAACCTCTTGATACTTTTGTTTACATTGACTATATAGACTACACTGTCAGGATAAAAGGTGCAGAAGCTGTCACTGGGATGTACCATTTATATGTACCCTTTAAGTACTAATATGTACATTATGAGTTCCTTTAAAGGGGTCATATGATGTTGCTAAAAAGAACATTATTTGGTGTAATGCAATGTGTTAATGTGGTTTAAAGTTTAAAAAACACATTATTTCCCACACACAGTACATTGTTGCTCCTCTATGCCCCGCCTTTCTGAAACGCGTTGATTTTTACAAAGCTCGTCGTTCTGAGAAGGGAGCTGTGCTCTGATTGGCCAGCTATCCAGTGCGTTGTGATTGGAGGATGAATATTTTAGTCAAAATCAAATCAATCAATATTTCTTAGATTTAGCACTTTCAGTGGATACAAATTGCCACTGGCTGCTTTTCACTGTATGCTCATCCAGGGGTGCCATAAGACAGGGAAGCTTAGGACGATTCTAAGGGCCCGATGATGGAGGGGGCCCTCCCGAGGGGGAAACGTGATTTCTACCAAGGGGAACACACTAGCGATTTACAGACGGTACCTTAAAGGGGCCATAAGATGCGATTTCTAGTTTTCTTTGGAGTGTTACAAGCTGATTGTGCATATATAAGATCCCTGAAGTTGCAAAGACTAAAGTCTCAAAACCGAAGAAATATTCTTTACAAAAGTTAAGACTTGTCCATGCCCCCCTAAAACAGCTCATTCAAACACACCCCCACATGTCTACGTCACGGTGTGGGGAGATTTTCATAACACCACCCAAATGTATACACAATGAAAGAAGGCAGAACTATTATTCTCGCTGTAGTGCTGTTGCTGCCACCGGCGCCATGTCGTGGAGACGCTGTGTTTCATTGTGAAAGTGAAAGTACTTTGTTTTGTTTTCCAAAAGAGGACGCAACTAGAAATCAGTGGTTAAGTTGCACCTACAACACTGTTCCAGAACAGTTCAACCCAAATATTAGAGTGTGTGCAGCGCATTTTACAGAGGACTATTTCCTGAACCTGGAAGAGTAGCTGTGAAGTAGCTAATCAGATGTGTGTCTTGCCCATTACTTTACAATGAACAAGCCCAACCCAAATAACTACCAAGAAATTTTTTTTGGATGGTCATAACTGAAAACTACATTACAGTTAGGAACCTATTATTTCTGCAATGTAGAACACATAGATGGAATCTCCAGTTGGAAAAAAATAGGATTTACTGTGTAGTATAAAAAAAAAAAAAATATATATATATATATATACACACACACACACACTAGTACAAAGATATATAGTGACTAGTAAAATCTGCATGTCTCTGAGTGAATGAATGGTGCTCCAGAGCTGCTCTAAATCATTTTGTAAAACTATTGTCAGATATACAAAGGAACTCGAAGTTCTTCGCTACAGCCTGTCAAAATAATTGTATTTTATTTTACTTGAAGACTATTACTATTGTACAGTAGAATGGTACGTAATTAAAATAATATTACACAATATCACTGTAGTAAGCAATATCCATGTTTTAATCTAAACAGTGAACCTCTGTTGTGCAGCACTTTGTTTGCCAAAAAGTGAAAGGAATTGTGCACATTTCAATTGATTATATTTTAAAAGATTTGATTGTTAAAATTGGATGCATTCATTTAACCGTTTATATTAAAGTTAATATTACATACATTACAGTTAATATACAATCATAACATGATATAAGCATTTTAAATCTACACCACTGGATGCTTTAACATTGCTTGTGGTTGTGGTTGATTGGTAATGGTATGAAATAGAAAATAGAAATCAGTTGTTTTGACAAATAATCAACTTTCTTGCAAAAAAATAATAAATTGCTGTCAGCGCGAACAACTAATGGAAACTAATGCAGTGTGTGAAATGATTTGTGAACACTTCTAGCTCACCATGAAACCTCTCGGTATTACGTTTGGATAGCTAGATAGATATCCCAACACTAATACACAGCAGTTCATCACTGGAATAAATCATGCATCCTGTCATATTCAGTATTAGCATTTATCACACAGCAGTGTTAAATCACGGCTTACATTTAAATCAGTGTTTACTAAATGTTTTCTGTATGAAATGCTTTCTATCTCCACCCTGAACATTTAAGCTGACCAAATCAAAATCAGTGATTGGTTTGCAACTCTCACACAATAAAGAGAGCTCATCTCATCCATCACGATAGCTCACCAACCTGCCATGCTGACGGAGGATTTTGCTAGCAGTATGCTGTTATATTTCCATTAGATGGAATATATTACAAAATGCTTTCATGGAACAGCATGATATTGACATCATGTCCATTATTAAGGAACATCTGATGATGTTTAGGATAATTTGGAGTTGCTGCATGTGGGATGTATTATATTTTGATGTTTGTTCTCGTGTTATTGAGCACAGGATTTTCATTTCCACAGGCTTCACATTAAAGACCTTATGTAATGGCTTGGCAAGTGCAGTTCCCTTTTCTCTGTCGATATACTGTATTTCCTACTGAAACAGGAAGTTTATTTTGTAAATAGTCAAGAGACATTATAATGAAAAATCTTTTTCATTATAAAAATAAAATAATTTATTTGTTTTCTCAAATTATATTTATGGTTAGTTCAAACCTTAAATTCTGATTAATATTAATGAAAAATACTTATTTTCTCAAACACACACAAACAGAAACAAAAAGAAAGACTTTAATGTTTATTGTGATGTCATTTTAAAATATGCATATTGAAAGAAAGAAAGAAAGAAAGAAAGAAAGAAAGAAAAAAACTGGAAACCATGAAATCTTTAGAAGAGACTATACATCTAAATTTGTATATTGCTAAAAGCAATACACTAGCTTAACTTTTTGTTGTCCAATAAAACTCAGCCTTGACCACAGTGATGCTCGGCAGCTATTTTCTAGCTGTAGTAATAAAAGATTCCCCCAGTGTCCCGCTGTGTGATTGTAATGGACATAAAATACGAGACAACCAACACTGAGAGGCTGCCAAGTGTTATAGTGTGGGAATGTGCTGAGGAAGGACAATTCATTGATTGTGTTTTCCACGACTCCATTCTCTGCAGAGCAGAGTTTCCCACTGATAACAGCTGTCACTGGATATGTTTGTTTTGTGTATGTAATAATTGTTCAGGCTAGAAAGGCATATGGTATGCTCTAGATCAACTAAACTAGATTCAACATTTCCCAGTTTCATAAATAATTAATATATTATCGCTAGGCTATTTTATAAAGGAATTTTTTAAAGATGAAAAATAGAAATTAGGTAGAATCAATGAATGATGAATAATTTATTGCTATTGTGCAAATAATGTGTAATCATGTAATCCATAAAAAAGTTACTGTAGTCTGATTACGAGTATTTTAAAATGCAATTTACTCTAATTTCAAGTACTTAATTTTTTTAATCTGATAACGTAATCCAGATTACATGTAATCAGTTACTACCAGCTCTGTTACATGGAAACACTTTACAATAAGGTTCATTAGTTAACAGCATTAGTAAACATGAACGAACAATATTTCTACAGCATTTATTAATCTTAGTTGAATGAATGAATGATGCATTTATAAAGTGCTTTATTGTGTATTGCTGTACACCCAAAGCACTTTACAATCATGTGGGGGGGGGGGGGTCTCTCCTCAACCACCACCAGTGTGCAGCATCCACTTGGATGATGCGACGGCTGCCACAGGACAACGGCACCAGTGCGCTCACCACACACCAGCTACAGGTGGAGAGGAGAGAGAGTCATAGAGCCAATCAAGTGGATGGGGATTATTAGGAGGCCATGATTGACAAGGGCCAGTGGTGGGAATTTGGCCAGGACACCGGGGTTACACCCTACTCTTTACGAGAAGTGCCATGGGATTTTTAATGACCACAGAGAGTCAGGACCTCGGTTTAACATCTCATCCGAAAGACGGTGCTTTTTGACAGTATAGTGTCTACACTGGGGCGTTAGGACCCACACAGACCACAGGGTGAGCACCCCCTGCTGGTCTCAATAACACCTCTTCCAGCAGCAACCTAGTTTTTCCCAGGAGGTCTCCCATCCAGGTACTGACCAGCCTCAACCCTGCTTAGCTTCAGTGGGCAACCAGTCTTGGACTGCAGGGTGATATGGCTGCCGATATGTTAATTTCAGTATTTACTAATGCATTATTAAAATCACAAGTTGTGTTTGTTAACATTAGTTAATGCACTGTGAACTAACATGAATAAACAATGAACAACTGTATTTTCATTAACTAACATCAACAAAGATTAATAAATACTGTAATTTATTTATTTATTTAGTCATTTAGCAGACGCTTTTATCCAAAGCGACTTACAAATGAGGACATTATAGAAGCAATCAAAACCAACAAAAGAGCAACAACATGCAAGTGCTATTACAAGTCCTGGTTAGCCTAACACAGTACACGTAGGAAGGTTTTTTTTTATGAAACCGAGTATATAGAATATAGAAAAAAGAAATCTAGTGTTAGTTTTACAAGAAAAGCTAGCAGTTAGAGAATAAATATGCAATTGATAGAGGGTCAAATCTGTGTGTTTTTATAAAAAGACAGATTAGATCAAATAAATTTAGAATATTGAGTGCTAGAGCTAAAGGGTCAAATAAAGATGGAAGAGATGTGTTTTTAGCCGTTTCTTGAAGATGGGTAAGGATTCAGCTGCTCGGATTGAGTTAGGCAGGTCATTCCACCAGATGGGAACAGTTAATGAAAAAGTCTGTGAAAGTGATTTTGTGCCTCTTTGGGATGGTACAGTAATGCGTCGTTCACTTGCAGAACGCAAGCTTCTAGAGGGCATATAAGTCTGAAGTAATGAATTTAGATAAAGGGGTGCAGAGCCAGAGGTGGTTCTGTAGGCAAACATTAATGCCTTGAATTTAATGCGAGCAGCTATTGGTAGCCAGTGCAAATTGATGAACAGAGGTGTGACGTGCGTTCTTTTCGGCTCATTAAAGATTAATCTTGCAGCAGCGTTTTGTATTAATTGTAGAGGTTTGATGGAACTGACTGGAAGACCTGCCAAGAGAGCATTGCAATAGTCAAGTCTGGACAGAACAAGAGCCTGAACAAGGAGTTGTGTTGCATGTTCCGAGAGAAAAGGGCCTGATCTTCTTAATAAATGCATTACAAACAAATTACACCTTATTGTGAAGTGTTACCATATATATATATATATATATATACAGTGGGGGAAAAATATTTGATCCCCTGCAGATTTTGTATATTTGCCCGCTGACAAAGAAATGATCAATCTATATTTTTAATGGTAGGTTTATTTGAACAGTTAGAGAAAGAATATCAACAACAAAATCCAGAAAAAAAATTATAAATTGATTAGCATTTTAATGAGTCATATAAGTATTTGACCTCTTTGCAAAACATGACTTAGTACTTGGTGGCAAAACCCTTGTTGGCAATCACAGAGGTCAGACGTTTCTTGTAGTTGGCCACCAGGTTTGCACACATCTCAGGAGGGATTTTGTCCCACTCCAACAACGATCCAGTTAGAAGATGTTTCAATCCACAAATCACCCACATTTACCATGGTAACAATGGTACGGGGTAGGGCTGCACAATTAATCGAATTTCCAATCGCGATTACGATTATGGATGCCACGATTACTTAATCGTTCAAAGCTGCAATTACAAAAATAAATAAACAATTAAAAATGCCCACTTGAATTATTCTGTGAGCTTAAGAGGTGTTTGCAGCGTGGGGTTTAACAAACTCAAACACACTGGATAAAAGACATTTTGTCTAACTGATAGTCGTTGTAACTCTGTTGTGCATGATAGATATGTTAAATGCCAAACGTGTCAAAAGCGGAACAAAAGAGCGGTACTCGTTTAAACTGTGTGCTACACTGACCTTTTATCTGCTCACCTCAAAAGAAAACAGCACAGCGCAGACTTAGAGCGTATGCATTTATTACAGAGACCTGTCGCGATCACGCACTAAACAACACTGTGAAATCCAGTAAGAAGCACTCGAGTTCAGCACAGAGTTCTCCAGTACAAATCACGTCTCTTTAATTTAAACTAGTTTAAAGCCAAATAAATCGGAGCTGTTCATCAACACTGATGCAGAAAGCAGCAGAAACAGCGCAACAACGATCCAGTTAGAAGACGTTTCAATCCACAAATCAATCCACAAATCACCCACATTTACCATAGTTTTACTGTAGTAACACTAACGTAACAATGGTACTGTCACGGATCTGCCTGTCCTGCTCCCTTTCCAATCACAGCGCACGCCCTCACCTGGTTTCACTTAACATTGATTGAGCTCACCTGCAATCACTTACCACTACCCTTCATAAGCTCACTCACCTCAATCACTCATCGGCTGGTCTCAAGGTTGCAAGGTTACAAGATTCTCTACGCTGGTCGATCCCTACCTATCTGCCCATCCATCCTGGAACTCGTCCCTGCCTGTGGAAACGCAAGTTTACATACAGTTAGAACTGTTCACTCTGCTTCCAGTGCATCCTTCGTTATCTCTCTTATGTTGGAAGCCCAGCCTTGGTTATATTGAATAAATTACCCTTTGACTTGCATCTACCTGTCTGTCTCCTTGACCAGTATCGTGACAGAAGACCAGCCATAAAGAAGATCCGACCAACACCGACAGCTTCGCGCCGATGGAGTTCGCCGCCGGCGTCCTTGCCCTTATCCGGCGGGACCTCGCCTTCACGGAATACGCCGGAGAATTCTGCGGACTCGCTGCCAGCACAGAGCTGCACGACGCAGCCGTTCTCCATCTATTCCGGCTCGGGGCTGGTTACCATCTACCCATCGATCTCCCAGACACCACGGGATTGTCTTGGAGAGAAGGTATCTACCGGTGTCTGGGAAGTTTCCGGTCCCGAGTCGAGAGCAGCCCACTGTCGTCTCCGCTGGTCCTGCCCAGCTCATCTTCGTCTCCGCTGGTCCTGCCCAGCTCATCTTCGCTGGTCCCGCCCAGCTCGTCTTCGTCTCCGCTGGTTCCGCCCAGTTCCGCGCTACCCGAGCGCCCCCAGGTACCCCTGGGCTTGTTAGTGTATTATGAGGGGATGGTTTGGAGCCCAGCCCCAGAGCCTGCTCCTCGCCAGCGCCCTCCGGTGCCTACTCCTCGCCAGTGCCCTCCAGTGCCTGCTCCTCGCCAGTGCCCTCCGGTGCCTGCTCCTCGCCAGCGCCCTCCAGTGCCTGCTCCTCGCCAGTGCCCTCCGGTGTCTGCTCCTCGCCAGCGCCCTCCGGTGCCTGCTCCTCGCCAGCGCCCTCCAGTGCCAACTCCTCGCAAGTGCTCTCCATTTCCTCCGCTGATCCTGCTCAGCACATCTTCGTCTCCGCTGGTTCCGTCCAGCTCTCCAGAGCACACACGAGAGTCTGAGCCGCTCGAGTGCCCACGAGAGTCAGAACCACCCGAGCGCCCACGAGAGTCAGAGCCACCCGAGCGCCCACGAGAGTCAGCACCACCCGAGCGCCCACGAGAGTCAGCGCCACCCGAGCGCCCACGAGAGTCAGCGCTTCCAGAGCGCCCCCAAGAGTGGGTCCCGTCCAGCTCACCTGGGCCTCCGCTGGTCCCGTCCAGCTCACCTTGGCCTCCGCTGGTTCCAACCAGCTCACCCTGGCCTCCGCTGGTCCTGTCCAGCTCGCCTTTGCCTCCGCTGGTCCCGTCCAGCTCACCTGGGCCCACGCTGGTCCCGTCCAGCTCACCTGGGCCTCCGCTGGTCCATACAGTTTACATACAGTTAGAACTGTTCACTCTGCTTCCAGTGCATCCTTCGTTGTCTCTCTTATGTTGGAAGCCCAGCCTTGGTTATATTGAATAAATTACCTTTTGACTTGCATCTACCTGTCTGTCTCCTTTGACCAGTACTGTGACAGGTACGGTGGCAGAAAAGTAGCATATTCATATTGAGTATTATATTATTAATATACTAAATATGTTAAAGGAGTAATGGAATATAATTACATTATTTGGTTAATTATTCTATCAGTTGATGTGGATTTGTAGTTGACTGAATGTCTTTAGGCTACAGTTTTTCAATGCAAACACCACAGAAACCATATAGTTAGTCTACTTTTTTACCATGGTAATGAGGTGCTGTACTTTTGGTTATGTATAAAAGATGAGGCTGTTACAGTTTTCACAATGTTACTGTCAAATGTACGTCTGCATCCCATCTGAATCTCCTGCTGCTCTGAACTCAAGCTCTTATTCTAATGTTCATTTCTAAGAGACAATACTTGTAATATTACATGTTCAGTGCTACCAAAACAGCTGCTGGTGCCGCTGCTCTCGAATGTTAGTCTGGAGCCCTGATTAAATAAATTGTAACTGTAATTTGAAATTCTGTCTGTTTAATTGTAAATGAAATATATGGCTTTAGTAAACCATTTTTTATTTTTGTTTAGTTTAGTTTTAGTATAACATTATTATACCATGCACAATTTGACCTTTTGTTTAAAGAAGAAACCAAACCAATGTATAGTTGACATTTGAGGCTCAATGTTATAGAAAAGCAATAAAAGTCCAGGAAGAGTGTTTTCATAAATATATATTTTATATAAAAATTTGGGCAGCTTCAAACAATGGCATAAATCTATTCAAAATAATCGTTATTAATAATCGCAATTACAAGCTCAAGGGAATAATCGACAATTATGATTTTTGTCATAATCGTGCCCCCTATTAGGAGCACTCCCTTTAAGATAGTGCTCCTAATCTCAGCTCTTTACCTGTATAAAAGACACCTGGGAGCCAGAAATCTTGCTGATTGATTTGACTCATTAAAAAGCAAATCAATGTATAACTTTTTTAAATGTGTTTTTCTGGATTTTTTTGTTGTTATTCTGTCTCTCACTGTTAAAATAAATCTACCATTAAAATTATAGACCGATCGTTTCTTTGTCAGTGTGCAAGTGTACAAAATCAGCAGGGGATCAAATATTTGTTTTCCCCACTGTGTATATATATATAATGCATTTATAGATCAACTTTGTCTGATCAGAACAGCAGGCCACTGCTGTGTTCAAAAAGCATGTCTTGTGTAAAACAAAACGGATTCTTTAGTATTACTTAACAGTAGGAAACTTGTGCAACACAGATCAGTTTTTTCCAATGTCAGTTACAATTTTTCAGCCCCACCCAAAATGAGTTTTGCATGTCACAATAGATGACTTGTCTCTGAATATTCTAGTGGGTAATTTGTTTTCTTCTTTTGGTTATTATTATTAGTTTTTTCTTTATTTCTAAGTATGTACTGTTTGTCTTTACAGAAAGGATTCACTCCCCTGCATGTTGCAGCTAAATACGGGAAGATTGAAGTTGCTAAATTACTGCTACAGAAGCGAGCACCACCTGATGCAGCTGGAAAGGTAAAAGTGTCTATTTTGCACTAATCGTTGTAGGTTGATGATTAAAACCTATAATGTACAAGATTTATAGTATGAGTCTTTCTCATCACGGCCGATCTTCGGTTTCTGGTATGGTAATATGACTACAGTAAGAAATGAAGCATTCATTTTTCTTTCTAAGCATCTGTTGAAAGGGATTTTGGATGAGAGACATGGAAATTGGACACATTTAATCATAATTATTTGTGTAATGCCTAAAAATGGTTACATCTGTTTCCCAACTCAGCTTACGGCCAATTAAATTTAACACAAAGAAGAAACAGCATGCTTATGCTGGCTAATCTAATCTTCAATCTGACATACAGACAGATGCATACTCAGTAATGAATGTTGGTTATCATATAGTTCACACTTAAAGTAAACTCTCATTCCAACTCTCATGTATTTGCATGTGTATGAATGGAAGTGAATGAAACACAAAATCAAGTGTGACTGAACCATTAAAACCTCAAGAAATTAAAAGCAGTTATATGCATTTAAAACATTAATTTCATAGGGTATTTAATACATATAAACAAAATCATGTGCTTAATGTTAATATTTTGTAGAACTGCTTACAAATACACATTCCTATTATCATTAAAATTGTAGTCACTGAAATGTAAAATGTTAAAAAAAATATATATATATATATAAGCACACTTATGTTGCATAGATCATCTGCAAATCCATACAATTCATTTCTCAAGTTCTGTATTCAGTGTCTTTTAACTAATAAACATCTTTTAAGAAGTTGTTTTACATATATTCTGTATCATAAATGTTGTAAAACCCTCCGCTGAATGTCTTTCTAACTGCAGACAGCTAGCGAATGCTTTAAAAATGACGTCTTCCAGATGAAAAGAGCCATTTGTATGCTATCATACTATAATTTAACAGTTCCATAGGTTTCATTCTCTAATGTGTTCTGGCTACATTTACTCTCCTGCAATGTCCAAATGTAAAAGCTGATTGATTAATGATGGCACCTGTTTCACACACCCCACCTTTGAGCTCTTGGCCAATAATAGCTGTATATCTATGTGTGTATGTATGTGTTTTTAGAGTGGACTAACACCACTGCATGTTGCTGCACACTACGATAACCAGAAAGTGGCCCTCCTTCTGTTGGACCAAGGAGCATCTCCGCACGCTGCAGCGAAGGTATCAGGAAACCCTTACAAACCACAGTTTCTCAACTAGTACACACAAATCTCAATACACAGTACACACACAAATGATGAAGAAACATGGCTGCAAACTAAACGACTGCAGACATGCTCACACAAAACCACCTCCACCCCACATTCTTGATCATTTTCGTCATTTCACTTCTAGTCCACCCACTGTAACCGCAGAGGATGGTAAGCTTGTGCACACTTTATTGCTTTGAAAAAGAAAGTTCTTGAAAATGTATGTACTTGGTTGCTGTAGTTGAAGCAACACATTCATTTGCATCTTAGATGGTACATTTTGAGGACATTTTTATTTTTAGGTGACATATATTTAAATGGAAAGATTGCCCAAAAATCTAAGTTCTGTAATTATATACTTACTTTCAAATCAGTTTAAACCTGCATTAATTTATTTCTACAGCAGAACATTCTGTTCTTTTTGGAAAATGAAAGTCATTGGTCACTGAATGTTTTCACTGTATGGAAAAGAGCAGCATTAGCATTTTTCTAAATAACTCCTTTTGTGCACCACAGTAAAAAGAAAGTCATGCAGGTTTGGAATGACATGAGGAATTAATAAACAATCACATAACTTTTTTGGGTGAATTATGCTTTTAATAATTATCAGTCCTTTTTCCGCCCACCCGTTCTTCTGGGGTTTGTCATGATTTCTCTCTGATCTTCCAGTCAGTTCTGGAATCTGTGCAGGAAATGTTTGCAAAAAAAAAAAAGAATAAATGCTTTTTACCAAGTTCCAGCTGGTTGCATTGAAAACACCATCAATGGTAAAACATGGTCTGGATTCGTCTGTAATAAAAATGTTATGTAGGCTCTGTTCTAAAGCCTAGAGAGCTGCCTCGTTATTTACTGTCTACATAGGCAACTATGCTTTTAAACCGTTTGTGTTGTTTTGTCCACCCTGAAAGAGCTCAATGTAAACCCTAAACAAATAAAGTGACCCAGATACTGCCTTTGTTCCTCCACAAAGAACAGTTAGATCTGGCATGTGCAGAACACTAACTGACTTGCGGTTTGAATGGGATTATCATCCGTGGACCTCACTGGCTGACACCTTAGCATTCGCTAGCTGTTAAGAAACAAGATCGTTTTCTTCACTCAGACTGCTTTTCTCCTTTCGGCCGTCGTTCCACTCTCAGTCTGTGAGGTTAGAAACAAAGCGCTGCTGTCAACATGTTTCTGTTTTGGAAATGTCATAAATCTAAGGTTTTAGTGTGGTTATAGTGGTTTGGCAGCATGCAAGTTAGTGCTGCGTAGGACTGGACAAGCAAAGAAATTTACGATATTTTGATATGTTTCAGTCCTTTGTCAATACTGAATATGTTTCTTCCAATCTATACCATTTAAAAATTGAAGGGGTGTTCAGGGAGTGCATGGCGATCCAGGACAAGGCATGTTATCACTGATATTTGGAAAGCCATAGATATTCATTTATTATGATCTCCTTCACTTGCTTTCCCTCCCAGAATGGCTATACTCCACTGCACATAGCTGCCAAGAAGAATCAGATGGAGATAGCAACCACACTGCTTGAGTATGGAGCTGATACCAATGCCACGACGCGCCAGGGCATCAATCCTCTCCACCTGGCGGCCCAGGAGGGCAATGTTGACATGGTCACGCTCCTGCTCGCCCGTGAAACTGCCATCAATCTGGGAAACATTGGTCCTCCAGGTTCCTTATAGTACATTTAAGCTATTGCTTGCACTTTTTTGGAAATATTCTACATTATTATAATATTTTTGTTATCTATATTCTATTAAAAGTTTATATGTAAATTATTGCATTCCTTTTTTATTCACATTACAGTTCCTTTTGGGTACATTATTATAATATTTTTAAGTGAAATATGTAACAGGAAATGTTGTCCATGAAGTCCTTTCAACCTTAAAAACCCTTAGTTTTGACTTGTGCATATACTTTAACATGCTATTGAAAGTAGTCGCATAATTATTCACATTACACTGAAAAACAAAAACCAACATCCAATCAAAGCTTGACCATATTATCGCTTAATACACATTGCTGGTCTTATTCAGAAAAAAAATTGTATATATATATATATATATATATATATATATATACACACACACAGTATCTCACAGAAGTGAGTACACCCCTCACATTTTTGTAAATATTTTATTATATCTTTTCATGTGACAACACTGAATAAATTGACGCTTTGCTACAATGTAAAGTAGTGAGTGTACAGCTTGTATAACAGAGCAAATGTGCTGTCCCCTCAAAATAACTCAACACACGGCCATTAATGTCTAAACCGCTGGCCACAAAAGAGAGTGCACCCCAAGTGAAAATGTCCAAATTTGGACCAAAAGGTCAATATTTTGTGTGGCCACCATTATTTTCCACCACTGCCTTAACCCTCTTGGGCATGGACTTCACCAGAGCTTCACAGATTGCCACTGGAGTCCTCTTCCACTCCTCCATGACGACATCATGGAGCTGGTGGATGTTAGAGACCTTGCGGTCCTCCACCTTCCATTTAAGGATACCCCACAGATGCTCAATAGGGTTTAGGTCTGGAGACATGCTTGGCCAGTCCATCACCTTTACCCTCAGCTTCTTTAGCAAGGCAGTGGTCGTTATCATGTTGGAATACTGCCCTGCGGCCCAGTCTCCGAATGGAGGGGGATCATGTGCCGGCAGCACTCATGCAGCCCCAGACAATGACACTCCCACCACCATGCTTGATTGTAGGCAAGACACACTTGTCTTTGTACTCCTCACCTAGTTGCCACCACACACGCTTGACACCATCTGAACCAAATACATTTCTCTTGGTCTCACCAGACCACAGGGCATGGTTCCAGTAATCCATGTCCTTAGTCTGCTTGTCTTCAGAAAACTGTTTGCAGGCTGACCCCCCACCCCTTCAACCTCTGCAGCAATGCTGGCAGCACTCATGCGCCTATTTCCCAAACACAACCTCTGGATATATGACGCTAAGCACGAGCACTCAACTTATTTGGTCGACCATGGCGAGGCCTGTTCTGAGTGGAACCTGTCCTGTTAAACCGCTGTATGGTCTTGGCCACCGTGCTGCAACTCAGTTTCAGGGTCTTGGCAATCTTCTTATAGCCTACGCCATCTTTATGTAGAGCAACAATTCTTTTTTTCAGATCCTCAGAGAGTTCTTTGCCATGAGGTGCCATGTTGAACTTCCAGTGACCCGTATGAGAGAGTGAGAGCGATAACACCAAATTTAACACACCTGCTCCCCATTCACACCTGAGACCTTGTAACATTAACAAGTCACATGACACCGGGGAGAGAAAATGGCTAATTGGGCCCAATTTGGACATTTTCACTTAGGGGTGTACTCACTTTTGTGGCCAGCGGTTTAGACATTAATTGCTGTGTGTTGAGTTATTTTGAGGGACAGCACATTTGCTCTGTTATACAAGCTGTACACTCACTACTTTACATTGTAGCAAAGTGTCATTTCTTCAGTGTTGTCACATGAAAAGATATAATCAAATATTTACAAAAATGTGAGGGGTGTACTCACTTTCTGTGAGATACTGTATATATATATATATATATGGATACCATTTATTGTTGACTTCAAGGTCACCAGTGTCAAATTATGGTTATAATCAGCTCAGTCATTAATAAGTGTTACCTATGCTGATTAATGGATGCTTCATTTATGCATGATGTGTCACATCTGTTTGGTTATATCACTAAATTGGTTAATGAATATCTGTGTCAGAGTGGACTGACCCCTCTTCACTTGGCGGCTCAAGAGGACAAAGTCAATGTTTCAGAAGTGCTGGTTAATCACGGTGCTACAATCGACCCAGAGACTAAGGTAATGACCTCATACAAACAAAATGGGTTTCCATATTTTATGGGGAAATTCCATGTGCTTAATAGTTTTCATATAGTACAGACTGTATTTTCTATACCCTTACCCTCACCCTACCCCTAAACCTACCTCTCCCACAAAACTTCTGCATTTTTAGATTGTAAAAATATATACAATTTTGTATGATTTATAGGCTTGTTTCCTCATACTGGTGATACTATACTTGTGGGGACATAACGTAGAGAATAGCAGGGGACACACTCTCTCACACACACACACACACACACACACACACACACACACACACACACACACACACACACACATATTACAGTGTAAATATTTGGTGTCAGTAAATTGTTTAAGTAATTAAAACTTTACAGTAAATACATTTCTAATCTTACAAAAAAAATCCTGATTTGAATAAATGCAGTTGTTTTGAATTCTAATATAAAAAACTAACACTTGCTTCTCTAATCTTTTTGTATTCTATTTGTTTTCTTTTTATTTATTATACAATTAACAAAAGCAAAAAAGGCCTCTAACACTAGCTTGCTCTATTCTTTTTCTGTTATATCTGTTTTCTTTTTATTTATTATATAATAAAAAAGTCCTTGCTATGTGTACTGCTTTAAGCTAACTGAGACTTGTTACAGCACTTGCTTATCATTGCTCTTTTGTAGATTTTGATTGCTTCTATTGTCTTCATTTGTAAGTCGCTTTGGATAAAAGCGTCTGCTAAATGACTAAATGCAAATGTAATCATCAGGGTTTTCAATGTTTTCAACTTTCATCATACGTGTCACGTTGTGTCAGGCAGGAAAACACTGGAGACTCAGGGATCTAGTAAAGTAACTTTTAATAACAAAACGTAGGATCGTGGAGAATGCACACGTAAACATAACTGAGATCGGACCAAGACTGAGGGAGGACTGAGGACATAAACCTGAACCAAACAAATAGAACTGAGACAATTAAACACAGAATGGAACAGAATGATCTAATCAGGGAACAGGAAACATGACCATAAAAGGAAAACAGTAACTAAACTGAAACAAACGCGTGACAATAAGTAATGTTTCTAGAGCAGAAAATCAGCATATTAGAATGATTTTTGAAGGATCATGTGACACTGAAGACTGTAATACTGATGCTGAACATTCTGAAATCAATTACATTTTTAAATACATTTAAATAGAAAATAGTTACTTGAAATTGTAATACTATTTCACAATTGTTCAGTTTTGTACTGTGATTTTGATCAAATAAATACACCGACAGACAGACAGTTAGAAAAATGTAAAGACAGACCGACAGATGGGTAGATAGATAGATGTGAACACACACATCTGCGCATGCTATGTCTGGCCAGTCCCTCATTGGTCAGTCATGTGTAAACATTGAGCGGCCGTGGCTCAAGGTCGTTCATCACGGCTCTTAGATGGTGAGAGAGTGAATCAGACTAGCACACAGATCAATACTCTACAGCACAATGACCCACACAAAACACTGCCTCGCTGAGCACAGGGAACGAGGCAGAGGAATGACAAAGAACAAGTGCATTAATACTCATGTGTGGCATTTAGCAAGAAATTAATTTCAGTGGTGAATTTGCACTTCTGCTGAGCCCCGCCCTCTTAGTTCTGTAGTACAGAAAAGGTAAAGCTTTACAGAACATCCCATAAGAATGATCTGGAGACTTTGAACTTGAACTTTTTTATTCATATTTTAGTCAGGACTACTCTGTTCGAGTCGAATATTGTAGAGGTCCTAAACTCTGTATTTGGCGGCAGGCTTCGCTCTGAAGGGTACAGATTCTGAACTATCCACAGGCAAACCTCACTGAGGTGAGGTTTGAACCCCCCGACACAAAGACGTAGTAGTTCGGCTCTAAGATCATTCAGGGAGTTCACTCTCTGAATGTTAGGAGAGGTGGCATCCCTTACTATTTAAGGAAAGTATAAAGGTCTCTGCACACTGAGTCCGAAATTTTTGCACGTTAAAAAATAAATACAACCTCACGTTGTGTCAATCATGTTTGCACACTCAAAAAGAATTCGGATCAGATTCGATTTTCTGCGTTTTCGCATCCGTTGCATGCATTTTGATAGGAAGGGATGGGGAATACGGAAAAAATGCATGTGAAAATTTCGGACTCGGTGTGCAATGACCTTTACTCCGCAGAGACTAAACCATTATCAGATCAGGTCACGTGTTGGCGCAATGGGCAACAAGACGTTCCAAAGTATTCAATCCATGGCCAGAAGATTATCCACATCTTCCCATTGGATGCCAAAGTCTTCCAGGTCTCTTGAAATGCCTGTCTCTATGTCTCCGTTGATCTTTCTTATTCGGCTGTTGATTCAGCCTATGTCCCTCCATCAGAGATGACTATGCTCAAAAGGTTGATCAAATGCTGCATTTCCTCAATCGGTGGTCCTCGAACCATCAGTGGAACTTGGTTTGTGTATCTCCTACTCTCTTCGGTTGGTCTTCTCTGTTTGACTTCCCAGCCTCTACGTTCAGGCTGATTGTCTCTTAGCGAATACTCATGTTTCAGCTGGTGAAGATTGTGCATTTCAATTATGATCAGTAAGATGATCTCTGATAAGACAACTGTTGAGGATAAACTAGAAATTGATGTATATCAGACATAATGTTGAATAACTCTGAGAGGAAGAAATAATGCTTGAGTAACAAAATGAAGAACAAAGTTAGCTGCTTGAAGCTAGGCAAACATTATCTTCTTAACTTAGGCGTAGAGGGACTGTGTAACGATGGTCCACTGGAGGCGAGCGTAGTGAGAATCCAAGTGCAGATTTATTCAAACAGTGCAATCCCAAATACAGACTTGACTTGACTTGACTTGACTTGACTTGACTTGACACTCACCGACAGCAGGACATAAACAATCATACACGACCCGGAACAAGACAATGACATGGCTACTTATAACAAACAGAGTGGGTCACATGACATGAACAAACCAATGAGAACATGACACAATGAACAAGGGAACCAATAGCAAAGAGACATGAGGGCAAGGGAAGCAAGACACAAACGAGAACCATGACTAAATTCAAAATAAAAGACATGAAAACAAGAACATGGAACAGAACCAAAAACAGACCTTACAGACTGAGGATGATGTTGTGCTAGCATGAATAGCATTATCACACTATCGTTAATTGAGCATTTGTATTATAATTATAATGTAGCTACGCCAACCTGCAGCCCTAGAGAAAGCCCCATTCGTCACTCAAACTAGATTTTATTATAAAAACTATCCAAAAGTAATTACTAAATATCTAAAATCTCTAAAAATGACTGGGTTATCAAGTTTATATGTGAATTCATACAGTTTGATGTGATTGTGTTATTAGATATGTTAAATCATTCTTTGAATATTACATGGCTTTGTTATGTGTGCATAATTCATGTACTTGGCTGGAAAAAGAAGAGTAATGTGTGTCTCTGTGTTCTGGTTCAGATGGGATATACGCCCCTGCATGTGGCCTGTCACTATGGCAATATAAAGATGGTGCACTTCCTGCTGAAGTCCCAGGCTAAAGTCAATGCCAAAACTAAGGTAATGCTCACAGAAAGCAGTTTGCAGTATGCTTGAGGCTTAGGAACTGCATTTCTTTAACCATCTCTTATTACAGAACAGTCTTTTCTGGTTGCTGGTGGTCCAAAATACAGATTTAAACTCGGTTTGTCTCTCATGTTCAGAATGGATACACACCTCTTCATCAGGCAGCTCAGCAGGGTCACACACACATCATTAACCTTCTGCTGCAGCACGGAGCCTCTCCTAATGAGCTGACAGTGGTGAGTGTGTCACAACAGCACAAGCTCTTCCAAACAAGATGCACAAGTCATGTTAAGAAGAACGTTGCTGTCACGTTTCTGAGCATTCAGACATTTTAAGGCTTGCATTGAAATAGCAGGCAGGACTTGTCTGGGAATTTGTCAATTTCAATCTTGCATAGGCATGCAATACTCACATTTTTTTAATGAAGCAAATATAAAAATCTAGGTAATTCATTTTTATCTTCATTTTGAACATGTCCCTGTGATTTGTCACCACTGCATTCTCTTTCAGAATTGTATGTATATTATATAAAATTGTGTATGTAATAAATTGCATTTAAATAATTACTTAATATTCTAAAACATGTATTAATTGAATTATTCATTCTTTCATTAATATTTTTTTTCCCCCCTTAACCTACAGAATGGAAACACTGCCTTGGCTATTGCCAGGCGCCTGGGTTACATCTCTGTGGTCGACACACTCAAAGTCGTGACAGAGGAGACGCACACTGTGGTGAGGGACTTTGTGTCATAACACATTCTATTCCACAGAATACCACACACCAGGTGTATTGTGCTTTAATATAGTGGTTCTCAGACAGTGGATCACAACACAAAAGTTCATAGCGGGTCTTACTGATAGAGTCACAGATAGCAGGGAAAACAATGCTACATGCTAATAATATAAGACATGCTTTATATTTGATGTAAAGCTAAATGAAGCCACATCAGCTAATCCCTTTTTTTGCCGTTTTTGCTGTTCTTGCAGACAGTGACGGAGAAACATAAATTGAATGTTCCAGAAACAATGAATGAGGTTTTGGACATGTCAGATGATGAAGGTAAACAAGCTTTCATATGATTTTGGTCTATTTTGTGTCTTAATTTAAGTTTAGTTTTGCTCATTTACATATCATTTCTAACATTTTTCATTTAAATTACACAGTTCGTAGAGCCAATGTGCCTGAAATGCTCAATGAGGACTATATTTCAGATGTTGACGAAGGTATCTCTTATTTTGTGTGGTTTGTTCTTATAGCACCTGCTTGTTGCTTTCTTCTTATTCAGTCTTTTTTCTGTTATAAATTATTTTCACAACATGGCTATGTCTTGCTGGCTTTGTATTAGTTGCTAGGCTACTCTTTATGAAAATGAAATTCTTCAATATGCAAATCTTTTTTGGCTGGCATATATTAAATCTGGGGTTTGCTATTCTCTTACCAACTGTATGTGTAATTACAATTTCACACATACTCTCTTTGTAAATCCAGCTCTATGTGAAGGATAGTTTTCTTCAGAAGTCTTGGCTGTTGGATATTTCGACAGACGTTTCTTTGGCTCAGTTTGATTCTGTTTTGCGGTCAGAACCCACAGAGCTTCAGTGTAAGCTAGAAGGATAGAATAGAAGTTTTATAGTCAGTGCCGTGAATGACAATTTTGTGTCTCTGTTTATTTCATACTGTAAGGTGATGGTTATGAATGCATTTAATACTTGATCAAGGAAAGGGTGCTAGGGTGTTGCTATGTGGTTGCTAGGGCATTGCTATGCAGTTTCTTACTTGCCCAAATCAAAAGAATCCACCTTCTAGTCTCTATGATATTTTGGTCACATTACGTTGTTTATAGCTGTGCGTAACATGCTTTTTGAAACCTTCAACAGTTCTGACATGTGGGTGAATATAGTTTATGCGTATGTGTAACAAGAATACAGCCCTCATTGTGTGTGTGTGTGTGTGTGTGTGTGTGTGTGTGTGTGTGTGTGTGTGTGTAGAGACTGGAACATGGTGTTTAATTACTGTAAACTGATATTCCTGCATACTCCCAAGGCATAACTGACATAACTCACATGGCTTTTTATTGACATATTACACCCTGTTCCATGAATACACATGGTCACATGAATATAATCTCAACATTCTGTCATTTATTTCCTGAATGAAAGTGTCTCCTTTACATTATCTTTTAGCTGGATGACAAAAAAAAAAGATGAATCAATTCTGCTCACAACGCCAGTTGGCAACTGAATGCAAACGTCTGTTTGGCATAAACCCTTTTGCCATTGCTGACGCTGCTCGCTTTTTCCATGATTCTCTGGCTCTCTCTCTGGCAGTGTGAAAGAGCTCAGCTCTGTTTGTCCGGGCGTGAGATGCAGTACTAATAACTCAGATCCCAGGCAAACAGCACCAGTATCTTACATTTAAAGTCCATGTTTACGTTTTCTTTTAGCACATGCTTTTATCTATCAACAGAAAATCAAAATGTAACATATTTATTTTGTTAATACACATTTTCTTGATCTTATTGAGCATGAGCTATTGCAGCGTTTATTATAAAAAAAAATTCCATTCAATTTTTTTTTCATAACCTTGAATCAAGGCATTAGCATAAACTTTAGCATTCTTTTCACTCTGATATGTCACAATTCATAGTTTTCTAACATCTATAGGACTGCAGTACAATTTCCACAAGTATTTAGATCACATCTCAAAAGAAAAAAGACAACGATATCTGAACAAACTGCAAGTTTTGGGCACTTGTGATCCATACGCAGCACCTGCTGCACTATTTCAATCACTTTTCTATGGTAAGATGCCTCGCATTCTTACTGTATTCTGGATTCAACACATTTTTTTGTGTGTGTGTGTGTGTGTGTGTGTGTGTGTGTGTGTGTGTGTGTGTGTGTGTGTGTGTGTGTGTGTGTGTGTGTGTGTGTGTGTGTGTGTGTGTGTGTGTGTGTGTGTGTGTGTGTGTGTGTGTGTGTGTGTGTGTGTGTGTGTGTGTGTGTGTGTGTGTGTGTGTGTGTGTGTGTGTGTGTGTGTGTGTGTGTGTGTGTGTGTGTGTGTGTGTGTGTGTGTGTGTGAATCAGACTACCCTGGTCATGGTCATTGGTTTTTACATGCAACCTGAAAGGGTATTAAAATAACACTATAAAATGGGTTCAAACTAGATCAGATGAGTTGGAAATCTCAAAACTTTGTATACGTTAACATGTTTAAATTTGCAGTGAAACAAAAGTAGTAAGATCTTCCATATTTTGACGTACATCCAAGTGTAATGGATTATACAAGGGTGGAAATTGAAGGGTGGGAACTTTATCAGTTGTTGACTGGATTTTCAGATGTGGGCATGGCACTCAAAAGTGTAGGGAAGATGAACATGAGCATAAGTGGTCTAATTGATTGGAGATTGAATTTGCATACGTAACCAGAGAGAAGTCAGTCATTTTCACTGGAATGTACAGTTATGACGACTTATACATTCCGAGGTTAGACAAATACAATTAAAAGTATAACATATACACAAATTGAATTTTCACAATAATATGCATTTACAAAATAGTGATGGTTCATTTCATGCCAACTTTAAAATTGCAGGGATTATTAACAGATGTGTTCAGGGATTCCCGAACGGAACAGGATTGTGAGTTCCTGGAGTTTGTACTCTAGCAGCTCAAGCACGCTGTTCCCGCATTGCAAAAAAAAAAAATTCTTACTTAGATTTTTTTGTCTCGTTTCCAGCCAAAATGTCTAAAAATAGACAAGTAAAAATTATTGTCTTGTTTTCAGAAAAAACATATCAAAATTAAGTGAGTTTTTTTCTTGAAACAAGCAAAATAATCTTGTTTATTTTATATTATATAAAACAAGAAAATAAATCTAAGTAAGAAAAGCATTTTTTACAGTGCGGGGGGCTGCGGTCAGGTGGCAGGCGGTCTTTTTCCGTTGGTCTCCCTCCTTTTTTACTATTTGTTCTGCTGCCTGTAGAAGGGCTCCTTTGTTGTCCCTCTGTTGAACAGGGTCTGATTACACGGAGCACCTCAGCACCAGCACAAATTAGCATATAAACACGCCCCCTTCCATTTCCATTGTGTCCCACCCCAGCTGGAGGCTCCTGGGGCATGAGGAATGCCGAGATCCGATCCCCACACTCGCTCAGAAACTGCCTCAAGTGTTACCTCGCTCCCGTGATGACCTCACACGGATCAGACTCGCGCCGGCCCCTCGCCGTTTGAACGCCCTGTCAGGCCACGGCAGAGGGGTGTGTGTGTGCAGACAGAGGCAACTGGATCGTTTTAGACACTGTGGACAGGGCCGTAGTGGACATGTCGAAGTAATCGTGCCGTCCGGAGTTTACTGGATTGAGGAAGTGTGACTTCTGGGAGGGAAAGAGGACAAAGAGGACCTGTAAATATTTTTAAAGCTGGTGTGAAGATGAAGGATGGATTTGGCTGGTCAGTGTAAGAGATCTTGTTCATCACGAATGGCTATTTCTGATTCGATCACGCTGTTCAAAAACACACAACGATAGTTTTAGAAGTGGTAGGGAAGCCGAAGTGTGAGAAAGATGATATCTGTGTCTGTGTGTTTGAGTTTACTTACAAAACTGTGACCAGAAGTTTGCTTTAACCTTTTCGGGACATCTGTAATTAAAGTAAATGTTCGTTTTAAGGCAGTAACATTTCTGATGATCTTGGTAAAAGTGTGTGCTGCGTTCACTCACCGCTTGTTAGAAATGTTTTGCTGACCTGTTAACTTGTGGTAGTGTTCAGGGTGCTATTGAATTGCTTTATTGTGTAAGAGGCAGAACAGATTTGGGTTTCTTTTTAGGACATTTCACAATTTAATCTGTGTGTGTGTTTGCATGAAAGAGAGTGAAAGTTGCAGGTCATTGGGGCTGATTTTGGGGGAGGTAGTTGCCTGGGTGAATAGCAGTGGAGTGGGGGGGGGGGGGGCATGGAGGAATGCTGTTCCCCAATCTCTATCCTAACCTACATTCACAGCATAGTTGAATGTGGCCCAATTATGGTTTTTATGTAAACATTATGTGACGGAGCTGTTTTGTGAATGACTGACAATGTGAACATAAATTCGATTCAAAATAAATGATGGAAATAAATCTGATTCAACACTGATCATACATTCTGGCTAGAATTGGTTCTAAATCTTTAACCTTAAATGTTTATGAATTTAATTTAGCCCAAGCAGATATTAGACATTCAAAAGAACAAACAGACATTCCGACTTTTTTTGGGTTGTGTATAATTTAAGTTATGAAGTACAAAAAATTGGTAACCAAAAATTTAAATGTAAATTAACTGGTTTTATTAAAGTCAAAAAATATTATTTAAAATTATTATTCATATTATCTAACTAAAATATTATTTAACTGAACCATTCATCGATTTATACATACAAAACAAATTTTATTGGGTGAGATTATTTTTTACTTTTTTTTTTTTTTTTTACAATGTGTACTGTTTATTTTGTAACTGTTTTTTTTTTTTAAAGAAATTTTGGATTAAATGTTTTGCCATTTTTGCAATATTATGTATATACTGTAAATGTTTTCTTTTTTTAAGTTGTAAAAAAACAAGATTATTGGTGTAGGTTTTTGCAAGAGTGTTCTATTTTACAATATGAGTTTTTCTACTACAAAACGTCTCTTTTAATTCAATGCGTTACTTTGCGAAATGTTTGTCAGTGTACAAAATGGGATGACATTAACTATTTGCATGCTGACATATGATTGGTCATATTTGTTGCAGTTATTTGCATATTGAATTGAAATGGTCTTTTTGCATTATAGAATTATAGATGCCTTCAGATCAAATAATTTATTAGTTTATTATGTATTATCCAGAAACATATAAATATTTTTTTCTTTAATATATATTAAATATAAATCTTGTAATCTTATTTAAAATATGTTTATATAAATGTAAATATATGTTTACATATATTTATACTGTATTTATTAGAAATGATTATATATATATATATGTATAGATAAGTATTAGTATTAGCATGTATAGGTCATGTGAAAATTCTCCTCCAAATTCATAAAATCATAATTGGGTGCTTTTTCTTGCAGCGCGAATGTAGCCTTCCTCTTCCTTTCCCTGCATTCTAGTCTTCCTCTCTCTGTTTCTGTGACCCACTTCACTGCTGCTTTGCTGTAGCAACGTCTGAGGATGGATGGCCTGTTTGAATCTATCTTGTCAGAGATGCATATTAAAAACAGATTTATGGTCACCATGAGCGAGCTGCAACATATGGTCTTGATGATCTTTAAGTGCCTTGCTTACATTTCCCGACTTATAATAATATAATCTAAACAAAAATTGCATGAATCTGCAGCTGTGAAAGAGAAAAATGGAAAACATGACGGAAGTTAAATGGGTTTTGAATGTCATTCGTGTTGACTTTATAGGGTCAGTGTCTCTCTGAAGGGTGTAGTAATCCTTTCTTTTGCTGCAGGTGACGATGCGATGACAGGAGACACGGACAAGTACCTGGGACCACAAGACCTGCGAGAGCTCGGAGACGACTCTCTCCCTCAGGAAGGATACGTGGGATTCAGTGTCGGAGCCCGTACGGCCAGGTAACCTTCCCTCATCACATGCAGAAAGTGACGTCTAAACAGTTCTTTACATTATTGTGAAAATTACACTTCATCCGTTACTGTTTTCAGCATGATATACACCAAGCTGTAGGTGCTACAGCGCTCAAAAATATTTAGGCCTAAATTTATGATTTATGTATTTGAATTGCATATCAATTTTCTATCCATTTGAATTATATTGTTTTAACAAATAAACGTAACGTGATGCTTATTTGTCAGTCATACATGAATAAAACGGATTTCATAAATAGTAATTATAATAATAATAATACAATTAATTTGTTTTAAATACACAATAACCAGGTTTATATATTTATCATTAAGTAATTAAGTATTTCTTGTTAGCCATATTTGAATCATTGTCATGACTTTTTACTGAATAAATGTAATTGTCTTAACAATTAAAGCAAATAAGCAACCCAAATAAATACATTTAGAAAATGTGATTACTTAAAATCAAAATGTGCAAATGTGACAAAACCAGTCATAAGGGTCAATTTTTCAAAATTGCGAATTATACATCATCTGAAAGCTGAATAAATAAGCTTTCCTCTGATGTATAGTTAGGATTGTTAGGATAGGACAATATTTGGCCGAGATACAACTATTTGGGAATCTGAGAGTGCAAAAATCTAAATATTGAGAAAATCGCCTACTAATCAAAAATTGAGTTTTAATATATTTAGAGTAGGAAATGTACTAAATATATTCATGAAACGTGATATTTACTTAATATTCTAATGATTTTTGGCATAAAAGAAAAGGTTATAATTTTGACCCATACTATGTATTTTTGGATATTGCTACAAATATACCCCAGCGACTTAAGTTTGGTTTTGTGGTCCAGGGTCACAAATAGTTAATAATAAACTGATTGTTTTATTTACAGTATTTATTTATTTTTTTGTGAGTGCAGATTGACAAATATGCTCCACACAGTTTATTATTTAATTTCTTGTAATAGAAATTATGGAAATTATATATGCAATTTTAATACATAAATTTAGGTCTAAATATGATTTAACTGTAAAAGGCTTTAGGTTCAAACCCCACTAGTTCTGAGTCATGAAATTTTGACAATTGAGTCATACTCTTAACATCAGTATATCTAGAAGAATCATGCTGTGCATAAGTATCAGTACTAATTCCCTACTAATATAGTTTAGGATTAATAAACATACATTAGCTATTTGGACGACAGCATTTCACAATATCTGGACTGTGGGACCAGGTTAACAAACCACATAAGATATGACGTTAGACCATTTAAAGGGACAGTTTACCCAATTTTGCTTGTCCTCATGTTGTTCCTGACCCATGTGACTGGTTTTGGTTCTTGAAGAATATTCACTCACAATAACTATCATCTAAAAGATCTGGTTTCTGAATGGAGAGTATTCATGGCCCCAGCACCCAGCTGATTCCTGATTCCTGTCTTATCTAGAGGATGTACACTCTTTATTTACACTGTGTGTTGGCCGCCTGCTGTCATCTTTTGATTCAGTACCATGTGCTGTTGAGTGAGAAGGCCGTAGCTAATGTTTAACCTACATGTAACTCGCTTCAGGGGATTTTCCCTCCAACAAACAGAAGTTTGACTGCATTCAATAATCGAAAGTGTTGAAGTACTGTACACGCAAGCCACAGAACAGGAAATTACAATCATGTTCAATAACAGCATTTGTTACAAAGAGGACACTTTTATCTAATGACTTGACATTATGGTGTAAAAGCGGATTTTATGTTTTGAAAGTAAATTATGTCTCAGTGAAAACAAGGATCATGTGATAGAAATGATCGGTTTGGATGTTGCCATGTGACTCTCTTTTTGCTTTATTCTTTAAAGGGGTCATACCATGTTTTTTAGCGCATTCATCATATTGATTTTTGACTGATATTTTTCATTCATTGCATTGATCATTTATTATGATTTTATTTATATATTACATTTTTTATTTATTACTCATTTATCAGCATCGTCCCTTATTGGATTTGTATTGCTCAATGTTAAAAGCCTATATTTAATTAATCATGGGCATTGATTAATCAAAATGTAAAAAAATAATATTACATTTCTAATATCCTACTATTCTTTTTCCTAATATTATTTAATTTTTTCATTCAGAAAATTATTTATTGTAGTTTTAGTGTTTTATAATTAGCTTTTTAAGATAAAGTAGTATAAATTAAAGTACCATAATTATCAGCCTATCACTATTGGCTATTGTCCGATCTTATACATACATATTGCATAAATGCTTTATGAAGTAAATTGGCCATTCTTTGTGTCTGTTCCTTTAAGAAACGCTCTCTCATTTACTCATCTCATGGGAGTCATGGGATTCTGACACAGGACCTGGAGTTTTGCTAGGAATAACAAATGTAGCAGCACCATAAACATAACAGTATGATCATAAAGTCATAAGTGTTGGGGAAGTGATGTTCAGTTGTCATACAGAGAATTGCTAGAGATGTAGACATACTTTATGATAACTTAGTAATACATTCTTTAGTGTTTAGGGTATCTTGTGTTCTTTTCTCATGTCCCAGTGGATTAAAGAGTAAAAGAGGAGTAAAGCCTCAGTTAATTAGTGTGTGTAAGAGTACAGCACAATGCAGCCCCAGACATTCAGCCACTGCATTTCTGATTTGTTGCCTTCAATTTCCTCTGTTCTTCCTCTTCCATTCCAAACAATCACCATAGTCCTAAAGTCAGGTAAGAGGGCATGATGCGTCCGACCCTTGCCGTCCTATATCCCGAGTCATTCAGAAACCATGGAACGTTGTCCTGTACATTGTTTTTCATTTGATGAAGTATACACATTCTTGCTGTCTGTGGACTATGGTTTCATTTTGATTTTAGGTTTGGTGTGTGAACCTGATTTGTCAAGTTTTTCTTTTTCTTTTCAGGTTTGATTGTCGTAAACATTTGAGTTTGTGTCCCCTTGAGTCCAGTTACTGTACAAAATAGTTTCTTAATGTAGCTTCCAGGGATGCATGAAGAGCCTCATCAGCCGAATCACATTTCCTCCATTTAAATCTGCAAACTCACAGACTCACAGTAAACGCTCACAAGAAACGGGTTCTCCTTTGGCAGTCAGGCGGCGGCAGATTTAGCTGTGAACTGAGAGCCCGCGTCATATTGATTTCTGATTGGGCACAGCCTTTGGAAAGAGCACTCGCATGTTAGCTCAGTCTGCATTAATGCACCTGGCCTAACTGCAAATAGAAATGAGTCAAGATACAGTAAACAACTTCCAGATCTGCTTTAGCTTCCGTACAGTTTTATATAATTGTCCATTCGTTAGCTCCATTCCATTATTTACTGTTACGCTCAACATTTTTTTTTTTTATCAAATGTGCTCAAAGAGCAGTAAAAAAATGACTGGATAATATTCTAATATGCTGGAATGAATTGCGATGTTGCATAGCATTATAATCTTTCAGTTTATCACTATTGGCTTGGTTATGTTTCAGTGGTGTTGCATATTACTTACTTGTGCTCATTCGCCTTTATTTTTACATTTAGATTATGTTTACCATTATCTAATGTTTAAAGTTAAAGTTGATCTTTAAAAACACTAATCATTTAATTATTTTAAGTTAAAATTTTTAGGAAATCTATATTATCGTATTTTATAATGCTGATGACTAAATTTACTTGAAATATTTAAGAGAAGTATTTTAAAGTGTTTTATTTTTATCTATACAAAATCACAAAATCGTTATATAATCAGCCATAACATTATTGACTCATTATCATGATCAACTTATTGTATTGGATAGAATTAAAAAATCTGTGCATTTCTATTGACTCCACAGTGACAATGCATAAATGAAATGATGTTAGATTAGAAGTATTTAATTTGAAGCAAATGTTGATGTTCTGCATGTATTTAAAGATTTGGAAAGAAAAGAAGTACCATGTTTATTCTCTCGAACTATTATAAGTCCCCTGACAATGAAATGTTGTCATATTTTTGGTACATTTCTGTAAATATCCGTTGTATCAAAACACGCAGATCCTCCTTATAGATTTACTTAATAAAATGCAAAAGTTCATCTAATAATGTGTTACTAACAGTGGGGTTTAACAAAATACCAATTGATAGTTTTGAAAAACAGTCTGGCACACATTTGTGTCTCATTCATTCAGTCATTACAAATATTCACAAGCATATCATTGAAGATGCTGCACATCTGTTAATTCATCTCTAGACATCTATTCTCCCGTTTTCTCTCAATGTCTAACCCATCACGCCACCAAATGTCTATCTTGTGGGTTTGATCTTTGTTTTGGCTATTGTGCATCAGTTTCCCTGGAAGTTGCATGCATTAATGAGTGTTTTGTGTTGTGTGTGTGTGTGTGTGTGTTTTGTGTGTATTTCACCGTCACTCCCCCGCACTGTATGGTATTAATGTAAATGCCAACAGTCTGCGCTCCTTCAGTTCAGATAGATCCAACACACTCAACCGGAGCTCCTTCACCCGTGACAGCATGATGATTGAAGAGATCCTGGCGCCGAACAAGGACACGGTACGCCCTCTTTTTCCTTGAGTTTTCAGATTCGGTGTTGCCTTTGTGCTGTCTTGAGGTGTTTTGAGTTTTATGTCATGTGGAAGTTCATAATTTATGAATTTGAGCAATTAAAAGCACCCAGACCATAATATTCTCTGCACCAATTCAACTCAGCATACCTGCCTCTAAACTATATTCTATAAACTATAAGTCCTCACTAACAAAAAAGAGTGTTAGTGCCATGATATTTTTTGAAGTACCGTGTATATACCATAAAATGTGAATATGGTAATTGTTCAGTATTATTGTAAATAGCAAAACACCATGCTTTTATCATTGTATTATGGTATTGCCGTTTGCACGGCAGAAACAGATCAGTGTTAAATTCTTTGGTTAAACTATTTTTTCTTATTTTTTAAAGTTTCAATTTCAAATCTATTGACAGAAAGATTGATTTGAGACTTAAGTTCCATTTATGAACTTTTCCCTTGTGAAGAAGTACACTTTATCATACCTAATAAAAAAGTACTTAAACTACTTCAAAACTCTAGTAAAAATATTATTTAAAATAATATATGTACTGCAACTGGACGTAATATTTATGGACACTTAATTGCACTTTATTTACAAGTAAATAAAAATACTATTATAGTTCTATATTAGTATATTATATTATAGTTTAAATGTATGTCAAATGCAGTTAAATGTTGAACTGTGCTCTTTGACACTAGTAGGACTTATCTTATATGTATTAACATAATTACTTTGAAATATGGTTCAAATATATAGCTGAATGAACTGACAAGCATTATAATATTATAAGATTATAATACCTAAAGACATTTCTATTGAAACTTGAATGTCATGTATTTAAATATACTTGCTACCATTGTAATAATGCAGTTGCAATTTGGAACATTTAATATATAATAAAATGGAATATTAAAAAAGACTGGCTACAGTTTAAATGATAATAGTGAGAAAAATGTACTTTTATTTGAATAATATGTTATTATCTGCATGTACAGCTTTTTAAATATATACTTTTAAGTTTTGAAGTATAGACAAGTGCACATTTAATACAATTAAGGACACTTATTATTCTCAAAATGTAACGCAGATGTTTGATAAGAGCCTATCACAATTCAGTATGCAAAGAAATATGACTGGCATAATCAATATCAATATCTGTATATTTTGAGTGATGAAAAGTCAATGTGAAGTAAGATTTCTGTGACGTTTACTAAACCAAAAGTACAAAGCACAACAAAGTCCAGAAATATAGTGAGTATGCACATAAAGTTGAGTACTGAGTATGCAAATAAAGAATTGGTGGGCCAAAAATGCAGAAATTGTAGAAATGATTTAATTACAACACTATTCAGTAACATATACGACGAGAGTGAAATGTTCCACTTTATTGTTAAGGATCTTGAAGTCATGTTGTCTATGACTGTTGATCAGTGCATTTGGAGTGATTCCGAATCTGTCTCTTCTCTTCAAACGCTTCAGGGGGTCTGTAGAAAAATGCCCACCCTTGTTGACTCTCATTATAAGGTATAAAATGCATTGAGGAATTCTGCATTGTTTCTTAATCCACAACCCAATGTAGGCAAACATGAGCTTTGCTCCACAAGATGCATTTGCTATTCTTTTATGCTCTGCTTTTCAGGACAGATTCTTTCCTTTCTCTATCTGTTGAATTTTTATAGCTTCGCTTTTCACATTATTTTGGCTGTTTTGGTCTTGCATCAGGGGTATTTTTCCATTATCTTCAACCACCTAGAAGTACTTCTCCTGCATGTTGTTTTGTTGATTGTGATTGTCATCATCAACCACAAGACAAGGTGATAATTGTGTGGTTGAGCTGATAATAGCAGAGCGCAGAGTCTCAGTCTCATATGAGAGGACTGTGAAAGCACTGGCTGTTTACTGTGGTTCACCACAGAACCGCAGTGAATGGAAATATGAGTAGTATGTTCAGTTCTGAACAAGCTTGTTTTGTGTTTCAGCACCTGGCTTTAGCAAAAGATTACAACGCAGACTCAATGAGACGCTATAGCTGGACGCCAGACACTCTGGACAACGTGAACCTGGTCTCCAGCCCCGTCCATTCAGGGTAAAGCCAACATCACCATTACTATTCTTATACTTCAAACTTTGTCAGAAAGTTCACCTTGGCAAGCTGTTTTGAGCTTGTGAAACAAACTTTGTTTTTTTGCATAAGTTTGTTCAAAAAGGCATCACACCAGTTTGTTCTTTGATTTTGCTTTAAGCATATAATGGCCTTTACAATTCAGTGCAAATTATATCTTATTTGTGACACTGTATTTATGACAAATGTCCTATTACTCTGATTTTTGGTAGATGAAAAAACGAAGAAAAAAAATCCTACATACATACATTGCATGAGGGATTCATTTCTAGGGACCAGAACACCAAAGGGAATTGGGGTAGGGTGGGGTATTGCTTGAATTTTAGTGATTCCGATTCCAATTATGCTTTCATTTCCGATTCTTAGTTTTAGATATCAAGTCAAATATTTATATATCAAACATATTTATTCCAGACAGCAGCAGGAGTATTTGGCTGCTATCACTTTAAGACCTAACGCACAGATCTAATATACTTTTACACAAGCCTTTTCTTTCTCAACCTACATTCACTTAAGACAAAACTCTCTGTGTTTACAAGGATATTTTGATATAATTTTGTGGGAATTTGACCAGTCAAGTGCAAGAAGATGCAAAAGAGAACTCACTTCAATATTTGCACGCTGTTTGAGAGGTACAAATGTTGTGAATGTGCTTTGGATATTTGCACATCACACGAGTGCACACAGATTTAGTTATTTTCTTGCATTTCAGTGGTTTAAATCACATTAAAATGTGTTAGTGCTAATATTAAAGTTCTCATAATTTTTTTTCCATATTCCCCATTTCCACTTGTTTCTTTGCAGCATTTCTCCCTCACCCCTTCAGTTTGACAACAGGTGACGGTTGATCATGTGATCACAGGTTTTCCTCCCTGTGTTTGTGTTGTTGCTGTTCTCAACTCAACTTCTAGGGAAACGCAGCCCAGGCCAATATATCAGTATAGATCACTATTTGATAACATCTTCATAAGCCAAACAAACCATAAGACCTACTGTACACATGTATATCATTGTCACTTATTGATTTTCATTCTATAGTATATACTATAATGGTAAAAATGTAAATGTTTTAGCAATACAAATACAAATAAATGATTTACAATGTAACACGTTAACAGTTTTGTTGAATTCTGATCCTTTACTGTAAACTAATTGTAACTGTCTAAATATCCGACCATCATTGTGTACCTCACTAACTTCTCACCAGGAGCATGGAATGATTCCAGATCACTTCTTCTCTGATTTTCTCTCTGAAATTTGTTTGAGTGTGTTTTTGTCACAGCATGGGACAACTCATCTCTGAGAGCCTGTAAGATGCTGAATCTCTCTTTATCTTCTCTTATTGGATCATTATCCTTCCACAGGTTTTTGGTGAGCTTCATGGTGGATGCCCGCGGCGGTTCCATGCGAGGAAGTCGCCACAATGGCATGCGCATCATCATCCCACCCCGCAAGTGCACCGCGCCAACACGTATCACGTGCCGTCTGGTCAAGAGACACAAGCTGGCATCCCTGCCGCCCATGGTGGAGGGAGAGGGGCTGGCGAGCCGGCTGGTGGAGGTGGGCCCAGCAGGGGCTCAGTTTCTGGGGTAGGTTTCACCTTCATGACTGTTTCACTCCAGCCTTTTCTTATCATTTCCATGGAAACCATCTGTGTTTGGTAGTGTGTGTCGGTGAAGTGTTTCAGCAGTGACACAGAGCCTCTTTGCCCATCATTGTTATCATGCCAATGCCCAGTTACGTGACACTGACTCAGCGATATATGGTAAAGCACCTTGACTTTACCCTCTCCTTAACTCTGTTTCCTACAATGGGATCCTGCAGGTCGTCAACGTTCCCTAGTACACATCTTGAGGTCTGCTGAAAGAGCTCCAACCATTTTAGTAATAAGTGTTTTAAGATGACACATATTGGCTCTGTTCTAGAACTTGGTGAGCTGGCTACATAGACAACATTTTAAGGCCAGGCACCACAGGTGAATTGGGTCATCATTTTTATTTTTGAATAGCTATCATCATACTTTCCCCTGTTGGTTAACCACAGTATATTAAAGGGATAGTTCAGCCAAAATTAAAATATTCTGTCATTTACTCAAGTTCTTCCAAAGCTGTATGAGTTTCTTTATTCTGCTGAACACAAAAGAAGATAATCAAACAGTATTTTTACTATAGAATTCAGTGGCTGCCATCAACTGCTTTTCTTTTGTGCTCAGCTGAAGAAACAAACTCATACAGGTTTGGAACAGCTTAAGGGTAAGCAAATTAGTGTTTTATTTATTTAAAATTTTGGGTGAAATATACCTTTAAGACAATTGGTTTGAATTATGTTTTCAGATTTTTTTCAAGCAAAATATTAATTATCTAATTATGTAGGCATTCATTTGCATACATTTAGAGAACAGAAATCTGAACATTGGATAAATTATTTTGGATAACGTAATTGGATAATGTAATTTTGTTGACATATTAAATAATTTTTACTGACAGGATTTTGGATATCTTTTTTCACTCTGTAAATCAGAAAATACTCTCAACAGCCAGAATAAAAATAAAAATCACCATGTTATATCAAATGTATATAAAATGTTAAATAAATAAGACAAAAAATATATGAAACCCTCTTTAAAACCTTTAGAATATAGTTAGGAATGAAACTAAAGTTTGTAAGTGCCACTGAAGTGGAGATTTCCGGCTCAATGCATCAGAAAAATTAGAAGTCATGGTCATAGTTGAATTCTAAAGATGCAAGCAGATAAAGTGTCCTAAAACAAGTTTTTCTTAGCATTAGTCTAAAAGAATGTTTTGGAAGTAAAATGACAAAATAGATCATTGCATTAAAAATGATTATAATAAAATTAAATAAATAGCTTTGCCTGTAGTGCCTTGCCTTAAGGTGTCCTAGGTGCCCCCCCCCCCCAAAAAAAATGGATTGCTGCATTCTGAGATTATTACGTTTTGGCCAAAATCCCAGAATCTATTGGACAGAGCTATAGAAAAAGTATTCAATAAAAATTGTCCAAACTAATTAAAATTTACTGTTTTACAGGGGTGCAAACTCGACAGGGGTGAAAAAGGTGACAAACTAAACTACCCCCCCCCCCCCCCAAAAAAAACCTTCATCACACAATATTTTTTATCTGGTAAACGGAACTACAAACAACGTTTACAATGTGCCAAAAGAGCATGGGAGGCCCTGGTAGCATAATTGATCTCTTTGCAGCAGAGGCTGCGTCTGGCATGGCCTGGTTTCTCTATTTATTTATTATTTTTTTTACTGTCACAATTGAAACACATATTCCTTTCCCTTCACATCACACTTTGATTCTAACTTCAACCAGGACCAGCTCCATTTGCACCTGACTCCAGCCTCTAGTTGAGCCACAGTAGAGCATCTTCCTCCTCAAACTCTCTCATTCCCTCATTCTGAAAAAACATTGAAGTGGGTGAGTGGTAAAATTTGGCTACCTAAACTAGTTAAATGCCAACGTAGGTAAAGGCAAGTTAATTCACACAGCACATTTCACACACAATGGCAAGTCAAACTGCTTTATAGGGAGAAAATGTTACACACTGTAACATTGTAAAAAAATTTTTTTGTCTTGTTTCCAGTCCAAATATCTAATAAATCTTAAATCACTTTTTTTTTTTTTTGGAAAACAAAACAATAATTTTACTTGTCTAGAAAATGCTTCTTGATTTAAGAATTTGCAGATATTTGGACTAGAAACAAGACAACCAACAAAGATTGTTGTTAAGATGTTACATGAACTTAGTCAGGGCAAATAAACCACTGTAAATCTTCATTTCAGCACTCAAATTTTTGAAGCAGCTGATGGGCTGAACGTGAGGTGTTTCTCCGTCTTGAAACAGGCTGTTACATGCTGACACTTAGCTATGGCTTAGCGGCTAGCGCTGCCTCCACTTGAGCTGAGTGATACTAATATTACTGTACATTAAACGGTATGCTTTACTTGTAGGTCGAACAGTTCTCAAATCGACTTCATGTCAGAGTAATAGCTTACTGATATGTGAGACAAATGTTAAGGTCGAGACTGAGGAGCATTTTTGCAAAGGGTAGCGAACTAATGCAGCCGTAAGGTAACTTACAATCTTCATAGCTAATCGCAAAAGCAGCCTCACGCAAAACAAACAAAACAAAACAGCAGCCTCAGTCACGCGTTTAAACTGGAACACCATAGTTTACAGCAGATACAAACAAATGCATTCCGTCCTGCTCTACAGCGAACTTAATTTATCTAGCTACAAACAGACAAATCTATATAAACAGTTGCCTGCAGCATCTAAAAATTACAGATGACACACAACCCCCCCCCCCCCCTTTTTTAACAGATCTACACGATTCATGTAAATGACCTATTTCAAGGTGAAAACGACGAGTTTTGCCAAAAGGTGACAAGTTTGCACCCCTGGTTTTACCCATTGTTTGTGTGTTGATGTATTTTATGTTTTTAGAGCACCACGCTGTTAGATTTACAGCAGCTAACTGCAAACCCTGCTGAAATTAATTGTTAGTCGGGTCTCCTGTGCACTATTTGTACAAATGAGTTGTTGCCTATGAGTGTTCCCAATGATTTACTCATGTCATTTCGGATGCATGGTAGATGCAAAAAGCTCACAAGGTTTTGGAACAAGCCGCTGTACGTGGAACAGGGTGAGCAATAGCTCACTAAAACATTACAACGCTAGGGCTAGTCTCCCATCCTGCGGGAATGACAAGTTGTTCCTCCTTTTTGTTCCTCTAAATGCTGCATGGATATAATTCAGTAAACTCCATCTACCTCGAAAACCCCCCCCTCTTAGCGAGGGTGAGAGCTACATTAGCCGAATCCTGCAGCTCGGGCCACGGGGAACAAAATTTTCTGGGTAGGAGTGTGTGCTTAGTGAAGTCACAGCACTTCATGTTGATTTCAACTACTAATTTTATTGACGCCTGATGTTTCCTTTGTTTCCTCCTTTACGTTCATCTACACCTTTTCCTTTTAGCTTTCAGTGAATGTACACATTGCTGAAAGTGACTCATACTGGCTGTTTGGGCTGGTTATGCAGTGCTTGGTGAGCATGAGTGTCTGCAGTCATGGCTGCTGCCTTAGCCCTGTGTTTTTACGCTAAGAGAGAGTTTCATTTGACCTTTTAGTTTTAGAGAAGGTATCAGTGTTTATTTAAGGGAAGGGTCACTCTCAGAATATTCTTGAGGAGTATATATTGTATTTGGATTAGGCCGTTTAGTGTATAATATGCCCTGCTTAACTCACAGTTCTAGTGGGTCTGAGTCTGGGGCCTTCAGGCATGACATTTTCCATGGTACCTTCTCTGTCTACACATTACATTTTTTCTTCCATGATTCCACGTTTGTCTGACGTTACTGTTTTTATCCATTGTGAAACATGAGCTATTTAATTTAATTGCTCCATATTAGAATAAGGTCTATAATATACTGGTGAGAACAGGTTGCATTTCATTCGTTATAGTTTCGTTGACAAATTCAGTTTTAGTAAATGCCCCAAACTGCAGAAAATGCCCATCTTAAAACAAGCAAAATTCACTTAAATAGAAAATACAGAAAGAGTTTCCTAAAGTAGAACCTGCCAATGAGATATGCAAAAAAACATACATTTTTTGCCAGAAATAATATTAATTGATCTTAAGTCAAGACAGAAATGCTTAAAAATGTACTGAAAATTAAACAGTTGCAGTTATGCAATTAAAATGAGTCACCTTGTTCTGAGCATTTGCATCTTGAATAAGTCTCAAGTCTACTTTATTTATAAAGCCATTTCCACTACAAAGTAGACCAAAGGGCTGTACAGCAACACAACAAAACTACAATAGTAATCAACAATAAGGAAAACAAATATAGACTAATATTAAAATAAGAAGCAAATTCTTAACATAAGATTGTCTTAAATAAAGAAATGAATAGCATTCACACGTTTATCCACCTTGAGGGATTTTGTACTTATAATCCAAGACTGATTAACTTAAGTGTACTCATTTGACCTGAAGTGCACATCAGCTTTTGTGTTTCCTGGGAATTAAACCCTCGACCTCAGCATTATTAACACTGTGGTCTACTAGTTGAACTGTATTGAATCCTTGTAATGACTCTGTGAAATAAAAATATATTATTAGATAGCATTTTTGAAATAAGACCACATAAGTTAATTTCTAAATGTATAATTTCTTAAGATGCACTAAGGTTGCTTAATGCTTGATCATTTTATAAGCATTTCTGATTAGTTTTATGGCCAATTAGTGTTTCCATTGGCTAGATATACTGTAGTGCTTGTTTAAAGAATGCTTTAATTATTTTATCCCACTGGAAATTGTTTTGCTTAATTTTAGGATTGTTTTGCTCTATTTAGGTGTTTTGCTTGTTTCAAAAGTGCATTTCTTTGGCAAAAAAAAAAATCCTTAATCGAGCCTTGTTTTGTTCTTAAAAATCTGTTCATCTATTTTTATGTTACCTCACCATAACTGTTATTGGATTTTTTTTTATAAACTGTGCTGTCTGAAAGTTAATTTATCTTGTTAGATATTTTAATAAAAATAAAAACAAGAATAGGATTTTGTTCATCTTTATTTTGCATCTGACTTGGTGTTTGAAACATTTTATTTCAAAGCATGAATCAGTGACGCTTGGTAAAAAAAAAAAATACGCTAAACTAAAACATTGATACAATCATTTCTGCATCTGTCCTCTTGGGTTCAGAATAGGAACCACTTAAGTTTACCTGTATTAATATCAGATGCATTTGCCAAGTGCCCCTCTTTTGCACTAATGTTCCATGAATGTTTGTCATCGCCATTTACTAAAGTCATCATCGGCATTTGTGTGTCTCGTCGTCTCGCATTTATTAGTCTGAGAGGTTCCACTGATAAAGGCCTGCGATGTATTTTCACAGCCCTGTGATTGTGGAGATCCCTCATTTTGGGTCCTTGAGAGGGAAAGAGCGAGAGCTCATTATGCTCAGGAGCGAAAACGGTGAGACCTGGAAAGAGCATCATTATGACAGCAAATCTCAAGACCTTATTGAGCTCCTCAATGGCATGGATGAAGGTAAGATGATGAGTATTAACTCTGCACTGTTACTGACCTTGCTAGTGTACAATGAGATTCAGACAAGCCTTTAGTGAGTGTTGATTAGTGCTCGACAGACGTGAGTTTTTTTAGAGGTGATGGCAATATCTAGAATGCAGGATGGCCAATTTCTGCTATAATGCCTAGATATTTACAAACAATACAATTTAGAGACTGCATGTGACACTCGAACGTGTTGAAATTAAATGAACATTTGGGTTACACATTCATTACAATCTTATAGCAATACATTTATCACCACTGCAAGACTGTAGCATCATGATGCCAACTTTTCATAGTCAAACACCACTCACGTTTTTGTTTGCTCCTGTAAAATATATAATTTAAATGCTTCCTGAAATCAAACTCACATAAAACTTGTGTACTCTACAGAGCTTGACAGCACAGCAGATCTGGAGAAGAAGCGTATCTGCCGAATCATCACAAAGGATTTCCCACAATACTTTGCGGTGGTATCACGGATCAAACAGGAGAGTAATCAGATGGGTCCAGATGGAGGGGTCCTGTCCAGTATGACAGTGCCTCTGGTCCAGGCCTCCTTCCCTGAGGGTGCGCTTACCAAGAAGATCAGAGTTGGACTGCAGGTAGAAAACTGTCAAAATAATAAAAAAAATCCTTTATATATATATATATATACAAAGTTCTGGCATGAAACTCGAGATGGCGCAGTCCGAAAAGTCTAACTCAATCTGACATAATTGCATCATTATAACTTGGCACAACTAATTGGTTCTCTCCTGTATCGGTAGCCAATGAGCTCGCTGCTCAACATTCAAATACTTGCTAATTCTTGCTGTAGCAGTTGCAGTGTGCTTCAGAAACCCCTCACCTTCCCCAGCTCCACCTGTATAGATCTGTTACAGGGTGATCGTGTATACCAGGGGTCGGCAAGTAAGTTTGGCATTGGGCCAAAAAAAAATTGCGACTAGGTGGTGGGCCAGAACATAGTCAAACGGATAATTGAAGAAATTAATTGATGAAAAATGCAATTAGAATTGCCTGTGACAGACTGTTACAGTGTATTTTGTTACTGGTAGTGGGCTGTTACTCTGTGTTAAATCCTGTAGAAGGACAGTCATTAACAAAAAGCCACATTTGTGTGGCGGTGTCCGGCAGAGTATGTGAGCGGAGTGGAGCGTCAACAATTTCCCCTCTGCGCTCACCATTTCCCTTCCGGCTCCACTCCTTGCTCACTGATTTCAGAAACACCGCCATTGCATGTGAATAAGTGTTATAGTACTTGTTTAAATCATGCTTTTAGCTGAAAATATTCAGTATCTAGAAGGAACGAACTAATTCTTGAGAACTAGCCTATAACTTCCCGCTCGTGTCCATGTCCCGCTCATGAATTCTTGCTAAATATGCAATTATATTATGGGCTGTTGGTATAAATTGTACTCGTGATGGAGCGGTGGTGGAGGCAGAACCTGATTTTACCAAGTGCGACATGTTCCTGGATCAACATCTTTGTTGACCCTGGAACAACATTGTTATTAACAAATCAGATTTGAAGAACAAGTTTATAATTTTTGTCAAGTTTAGGCTTACAATCAGTGTTTGTGGCTTATACATCAGTGTCATTCATCTATCATTTCCTCTGGTTAAGGTTAGATTTAGGTGTAGGGAAATGGTCAAGATTACATTTTTGGATTAAAAGGTTGTTCCAGGGTCAACAATATATGTTGACCCAGGAACACATCTAACTCAGCAAAATCAGGACGTGCGTGGTGGAGCGCTCTTGGTGCGAGTGAAAACCACGACGGTCTGACATTTAAAAATCTGCTCCTCCCTCCATTAAAAATCATATCGCTCCACTCCGCGCTCCCCTCACTTACTCTGATTGTGAGTAACTGTTGCTGTCATGACAGATCTATTTCAGAACCAGCCTCTATCAAAATAATCTGGCTGCAGGACAGTTGCCAGTTGCCGACCCCTGGTGTATACTATGGGGCTTAATCATATATGTTATATGTGCAGCAGCAGTATTTCTTACATGTTCACAGCAGCTGGTTGTGGGTGTATTGGCAGTAGCAAGTCTCGGTACTTGCTCTGCCGCAGCAGCAGCAGCGTAGCAGATCTATTCTGCCAAGACCAAACGCATTAACAGTAGCCCCTTTCACACATACCGTCTTTACTGGAAAAGTACTGGTAAATTGCCATAAAGAAGAGATCATGTGTGAACAGGACCTTTTCAAAAATACCAGTAAATTCGTTCTGGCAATTTACTGGTATGAGAAGTTGTAACATTACCAGTAAATTGCCAGAATGATGTGTGTGAATGCAGAATGAAGATTACCGGTATGAGAACATACGAGTTCAGAAGCCGGTGATGTAAGACGTCTACTCTAGGCCAATCCAGAGCCATTGAAATTCAAAATTCAACGGCTCTAGGCCGTTCTAACGCAAACATAACATTCTAACATAACATTCTAACGCAAATGACGCATGTACTCCGCGCTGTGTAGTTTGGACTAGTTTTCATGAATGTGAACGTTTGACACAAAAATGAAAACAACAACAAAAACACTGATCACGTATACCCCTTAATGTTGACAAGCACAACACCGGGAGGCACAGCCGTTAAAAGGTCATTTCTGGTTAATGGTGTGGGGGGAAAAAGACGGAACGTCGTCGTCTGTGTAAACAGCAATATTTTTTTATTTACCTGTAAAGTCATTCCGGTAATTTTACAGCAATTTACTGGTATTACAGTGTGAAAGGGGCTATTGTCATGTACATTACCATGCCAATCACTCTGAGAGTTGTCATGACAGAAATATGTATTATTCTATCACATCTTAATACTTAAGGACAACACTCTTAAAAATGTATGTTCTTTACTGGTATCTATGGTTCCATGAAGAAACTTTAACATCCATGGAACTTTTCCATTCCACAAAAGGTTCTTTATAGTGGAAAAAGTTTCTTTATATTTAATTTTTAAATGTACTGTAAGCTAATTGTAGGTTGAAAACTGTAACACTTCTGACTCTATCAAACATTGGTTGTTTAAGCATCCCAACACAATCTGATACAACAACACTAGCTCAACCAATAGTGTGAGTTTAGGACTGGACATATTTGGATTATTTAGGAAAGCATGATCTTCCCATTTACTGATGCTAGCAGTCAGAAATCACACACTTTAATAAAGCTCATTGTGTAGATGTTTCGTGTAAATTATCTTGCTTGCTCTTATCAGGCCCAGCCTGTTCCAGATGAAGCTGTGAAGAAAATCATTGGAAATCGTGCCACCTTCAGCCCTGTAGTGACTGTGGAGCCTCGCAGGAGGAAGTTCCATAAGCCCATTACCATGACCATACCTGTGCCTCCACTGTCTGGAGAGGGTGTGGTGAACGGCTACAAAGGAGACCCAACACCAAGCCTGCGCCTGCTCTGCAGTATAACTGGTAGGATTGACTTTTAGAGAATAATGATGTATAATAAAATATAGAATCTTTTCAACAGTTTATCAAACTTCTATTTCACTATAGTAGTGTTTGCAATCATCACTCTATTACTCTATTGCTGATAATAAGGGTTTATAACAACTCATAACAACAAGAAGAACGATTACTAAAATGATAACCTTATTAGCGTCCACACCAACACGCAATATCGTTCTGTTAGTCATAATCTCACGCAGCAGTTATGTCACTGCTTGCTTTAAATGCTCAAACTCATTCTGTTTGGTTGTTGATGTTCAGAAAATGATTCCTACAATATTGTTCGTCTTTGTCATTATCGTTATAGTTGTGGTTTGGACATCTCTCACAGAATTATAACAATGTTGAAAACTTTATAGTAAGCATTATAGATAATAGTCCTTTGTGTAGACGAGCTTTAACTCATAACTTCTCTATTACAGTATTTGTCTCTAAGGATGCGATTAAGATTTTTTTTACGAGCAAGCAGGCCAATTCCGTTACAGACTGCAGTTATTTTCTTTATGAAAGAAAGAATAAAAGAGTACAAGAACAAAACGTTTATTTGCTCTGCTTCAATCCAAACTGGCCCCAAATGTCTGTAGCCATTTGAAGTTAGAGGCAATCACTGCATTTGAATCACAATCCAAACAAAGACGCTACATTTGTGTAGTACGAGGAGTTGTTTTTGATTTCAATTAGATTGTATAATATGACATTTAAAACCAAAACTAAATGAAGTGATTGAATTTAGGTTTGTGAAAATATGCAACATAAAACATTCCTGCAAAAAGTGCATCTCTGTTTGATCTCTATTTGAGCACTCAGATTTTCTTAAGAAAATGTAAAAATAATTTTAATAAAGCATCTCGTGACAGGTGGCACATCGCCGGCTCAGTGGGAGGACATCACTGGGACTACACCTCTCACCTTTATGAATGACTGTGTGTCCTTCACCACAAACGTGTCTGCCAGGTATAAGAACAACTTAGAAAGTTCTCTCTCATAAAATCCTCTTACTTGCCAAAATCAATTTTCAATATCTCAGATCTAATTCTAGAAAATATTAAGGCGTATTATCAAAATCTCACATTTCCAGCTTTGTGACTGTTACATTTGTGTCCAGGTTTTGGCTTGCAGACTGCCATCAGACCCCAGAGACTGTAGGATTGGCCACCCAGCTCTACAGAGAGCTCATCTGTGTGCCCTACATGGCCAAGTTCGTAGTGTTTGCTAAAATGAATGACCCCGTGGAGTCCAGTCTGCGGTGCTTCTGTATGACAGACGACAAAGTGGACAAAACCCTGGAACAGCAGGAGAACTTTGAGGAGGTGGCCAGAAGCAAAGACATTGAGGTGCATTATTAGACATTTTAATATGAGAATTTGATGAGATATTATTAGGATTTTTGCACATTCAAATCTTTATATAATGTGGTTTGCATGACATGGCTGGCTGTTTTAAAGGTGCTGGAAGGGAAGCCTATCAATGTGGACTGCTATGGCAATTTGGCCCCTCTGACCAAAGCCGGACAGCAGATGGTTTTTAACTTCTATGCATTTAAAGAAAACAGACTGCCGTTCTGTGTGAAGGTAGATCATTTTTTTCTTCCAGCGTTTTCATGACAATTAGACACATTAGTAATACATTCTGCCTGCCAAATAGTTTTGCAATTCAAATCAGCATACATTTCTCTTAGACCCCGGGATATCAGAAGGTAATGAGAAGCATGTAGCTCTTCACATGTTGTGACTTTTCTCTTTAGCATTCTTGTGTATTTTCCAGCTGAAAGCTTGTACTTATTTAAATCAGATGGGCTGCTTCTCTACAAGCTATTCCAGCAGATTCTGGGCAAGTCAGACCTAAGAACTAATTTGTTAGCAGTAACATTTGTTTGTCATCTGCAGGTCAGAGACAGCAGCCAAGAGCCATGTGGCCGCTTGTCCTTCCTCAGAGAGCCCAAAACTTCCAAGGGTCTCGCTCAGACTGCTATCTGTAATTTAAATATCACACTGCCAGGACTCAAGAAGGTAAGGCTGAACCCTGATCATCTGCGTCATATCATGCCATCTTCATACTCAGGAAAGATAGAGCAGTGTTCCTAGTCATTAAGGGTCAAATTGGCTCATACTGCCTGAGTGTGTCTTTTATCTGTTTCAAGCTTTTTTTCAAGTTGTTGTTGTTGTGGCTGACCCAAATCACAAGTTTGATTTGGATCTTGCTTTGGCTGAAGGTGCACAGGCTTGTGCTTATTTCAACAGCTTCTGTGGTTTCGGCTCTGTGCTTTGTTTTTGTTTTTTACCCCTTTATTTTTCTTTCACTGTGGCTTTGCAGTAACTTTTACTTGGTGTGCTCTCAATCGCCTTTTTCACATCCTGATGTTTCTTTCCCCCTGCTCTTCATTACGTTATCCCCTCTGTTTCTGCAATGCATCTTGGGAACCAAAAGGATGTGGATTCAGATCCTGAGGAAGAGGTAATAGTGCTGTCCCCTCATTTCCATGTGGTGTGCTAGTTGCTTTAGCTCTGGGTTATTTGTTTGTTTAAGACGGCTTTAACTTGGGTACACATACAGTACATACACTGCATGCTGCTGCAACTTTCTGAAAGCTGATTTTTTTTTTATTCATCCATGCACCAAGTACTGTTGCCTACACTGTCAAGACTTAGGTGAATCACATATCAAAGCATATCAAATTTAATTTAGAGGAGAAAAACTATTTTTTTTTATATTGTGGAACAAAGTACTGGTCATCGGCGCCTAGGATCTCACTGACCCAGTCGATCGTAGTTATTCTTTTTGTTTCATGGCCTTTAGAATGAATTAAAGGAAATCAATGTAGCATTGATTTCCTTTGATGTGAATAGAGACTATATAGGGCAGGCCAACCCAATATAAAGACTACATTAATATAAAGAAAATTATCAAAACTTTCTATATTATAGTCATAATGCTTTTTCAAAAGGAAAAACAATAAGAGAGTTAGCTAAACTTTAAGCAGGGTTGATAATGAGAAAACTGATAGGATTCTTTTTGTTGTTGTTACAGACTGAAAAGCCAGAACGACGTCATACCTTTGCATCTCTAGCCTTACGTAAGCGCTACAGCTATCTGACCGAGCCTGGAACGAGTGAGTGTGATGTTTTCACTAATATATGAACTTATATTGAGAACCAAATTATTGGGACCATCTATGATATATTAACTGGCATAAACATTGTTTTATCTGCACATTCTTACCATACATGAACAGAGTCCACATGCTTGTTTTTTTGTTTGTTCTTGTTTTTTGTAAAGTTTAGTTTGCATGTAAAATGTGGTATTTGGTGTGCCGTGCTTGCCCTGTGCTAATGATATGCTATTTACCCTATTAGTTCATTTTTGCCTACACTAGCAAGAATAATATTTTGTAACTTTCATAACATTTTACTTTGAGTGACTTGCAAAACTGTATGCACTATGGCATCAAAGTAAAAAATAATTTCCTTTTTTTTTAATTCCTGTTTACAACCAGTCTTGCTCCTTTTGGCTTTGTGATTGTGCATAATTATTTAATGCATTTTTGAAGGAAATGCATGAAGACTCACAGGTAGATTATCTCGGGTGCTTTCACAGTTTGCACTGAATTGCCTGTCACTAAGGTTACTCAGATCTGCATGATGTGAGCGATATTATGAACTTTAAACTGTAGTTATTTAGCCTGCATTTGTCATAATTTGTTTTGCTGTAGCATATGAACAAGGATGCTTTTTGTTTTGGAGTCTTCTGTTTTTGTCAAAATACATAAATTGTGGAAGGATCTGTTTTTTTTTCTAAACCAAACAGATAAAAGGCACTGTAGCAAATGAAGGTAGTCAGTTACAGGAAAATTTAGCACATCAAAAGTCAAAAGTGAAATTGTTTTACTCTGGTCCTGTGCATTTGTCTTGCCGTTTTACGTTTTGTGGTTCATCATTATTGTCATATTTTGTGTGTGAGCTTTGTTAATTTTTGTTTTGTGCACCCTTTGTGGGCCATGAATCTCTTTGGACCTTCTTTATTTTGCCACCATCCTCATCTTCAGTTCCATTTCACATCATAAAACTGCTGCTCTACTCCTTATAAGACAATCATCACTGACCAATTTTTTTCCTTCTGGTCTCTTTTTTTCCACCATTTTTTTTTTTTACTTTATGTTGAATTTTCATTTGTCTGTTTAAAGAAACAGTTGAACGAAGTACAACAAGAACACTGCCTGCTGGTTACGCTCACAAACCTGTCTTTTCAACAAGATCTTACCAGGCATGGTCGACTGCTCCTATTACCGTCCCTGGGCAAACAAAATGTGGACTGGGTTCCCTCTCCAGTTCACCTTCCAACACACCATCTGCTTCGCCACTAAAGTCTGTGTGGTCCATTTCCTCTGTTTCTCCAATCAAGTCTACCCTAGGAACATCGAATGCTTCTCCTGCAAAATCAGTTAGCGATGTAGCATCACCCATTAGAACATACAGATCTATGTCATCTCCAATAAAGACTGTGGTTCAACAACCCCAAAATCAAGTTCAAATTTCCTCCAGTCTCCTGTCTTCGCCGGGTAAAACTGGCACGGATCCGGTGTCCATCAAGGGGCTCGCTGCTTCATTGTCCTCAAGAGCTAACTTGATTTCATCACCTGGATCCATGCAAGACAGAACTTTCACCACAGTAACGCTAGCTGATTCTATAAAGTCAACCACAAATACATACACATCTTTATCATTCAAATCCACCCTGGCCCCCACAAGTATAGCAGCGTCCTCTCCCATTCGAAACATAACAAACTTGTCCACTATTAAAACAACCACGGATGCAGCTAGGGGTACACTCTTGTCATCGTATTCTTCATCAGCTAAGCCTACAGTATCCAGTACTGAAACAGTCCTATTAAACGGAACCATTTCACCGATAAAATACCCTTCTTCCTCCTCTGCATCTTCCCGTCTGTTTACAGGAGGGGTTTACAGCTTACAAGAACGGATACAGGCCACAACGCAAGCAGCTACGGCCAGTGTTGGTGCAGCTTTCAGTGAGGCTGAAAAAACACTTACTGCTGGCACAACGTCAAACTGTAGTGCGAAAAAATATCTAGCTTCACCTTTAAGATCAAATTTATCAAGTTCTGTTTACGATACCCTTAGATCACCAGCCACTACCACCACATCAATATCATCAATTTCCATGTCCGTTCCAGTATTCTCTGTGGTCAATGTGCTCCCTGAACCCCAGGGGAAGAAACTCTCAGAAAAAATAACAATCACACCTCAGACACACACCCAAGCACAGTCCTCAACATCACGAATTAAACCCTCAAAGCCCTCACTTTTTATTACCCCAACAGTCATCAAAGCTGCTGCCGCACCCACATTGACATCCAGTCAAGAGATTCTTAAGGATGTGGCAGATATGAAGGAAGATCTGATAAGAATGACCACAATATTACAAACTGACTCGTCAACCGCAGCCAAAAGCTTCCACTCGCATGTTTCTAAAGAGTCCAGGATGGAGGATGAAGAGCCTTTCAGTTTGGTTGAGAAAGTTAAAAAGGACCTTGTCAAAGTTAGTGAAATTCTCACAAAAGATGTCCTGAGCGAAGCCAAAATCTCAAGTAAAGACAGGGCCTCAGAAGATGAATGGGAAGAGTTCTCCAAATATGAAATTGAGGAGGCACGACAGAGTGCCCTGCGTTCCTTGCCAACATTTGAACCAACCATTCCTGATGGGCCACAGTCAGTGCCAGACAAAGATCTGAATTTAGCTGAAGTGTTTGATTACTTAATGAATGATCTTGGTGCCAGTTCCCTTTCAAAAATAGCTGATGTAAAGAGCAGGTATGATGAAATAAAGAAGGAAGGGGAGGAAAAACAAAAGCGCACCATGAAACCAGAGCACAAGCTCAAAATGCCACCCACAGGTATGCGGACCTCTCCCTCAGAGAAAGACTTGAGTAAATTAGCAGACTCCTATAGTGGCACAGATGCTATCCTGGAATCTCCTGATGACTTTTCCCATGAACAAGATAAGAGTCCCCTCTCAGATAGTGGTTTTGAAACCAGAAGTGAAAAGACCCCATCAGCTCCTCAAAGTGCAGAGGGCACAGGGCCCAAACCCCCCTTCACAGATGTGCCTATTCCCCCTGTCATAACAGAAACCAGAACGGAGGTTGTTCACGTCATCAGGAGCTATGAACATCCTGAGGAGGTCTGTGAGCCACTAATGGATGAGGCAGCAGCTTTGAAGCCTCCGGTTGAGCCTGAGCCAGCAGTTAGCTCGATCAAAGATAAGGTAAAGGCATTGCAGATGAAAGCCAGCTCTGAGGAGCTGGCCTGCGTCAAAGAAGAAACTCATATCACCACTACAACTCGGATGGTCTACCACAAACCTCAACTGAAAGATGCTGGCTCTGACAGGATTGAAGAAACAATGTCAGTCCGAGACATAATGAAAGCTTTTCAGTCTGGAAGAGACCCTTCCAAAGAATTTGCTGGTTTATTTGAGCACAAAGCTGGCCAAGATGCCATTAAAGGAGATGAATTGTCACCACGGTTCCTCGAAAAGGACAAAAAACCCAAAGTTGAGAGAATTATTGAGGTGCACATAGAAAAGGGCAATACAGCTGACCCGACAGAAGTTATAATCAGAGAGACTAAAAAGCATCCAGAGTTTATATGCAGGAGTGACCGAGGTCTCAAGGAGCTTGTTGAAAGGGTTGATGGTGATTATGAGGTTCTTCAAGATGAGGAGGAACTTACTGCTGAAGAATCACTGCCATTCTTCTTAGACGCATCCAGAGTCAATACACCTGTTTCTCAAGAGGAAGAGTCTCGTCCCAGTTCAGCTCAGCTTATTGCAGATGAGTCATATAAAGCTTTAAAACTTCTAAGCCAGCATTCGATTGAGTATCATGAAGACGAGTTATCTGAGTTGAGAGGGGAGTCATACAGGTTTGCTGAGAAAATGTTGCTCTCAGAAAAATTTGACATATCACATTCTGATACTGAGGATTCAGTGGTAGACAAGGCGCATATCGTAGCCACTGAGGTACATGGGGCAGAAGGCGTATATGGAGAAAAAGTAGCAGGCCCCAGGAAGGAGACCAAATTAAAGTCAGCAAGGGATACATCAGACAAATTAGGTAAATATCCCCCACAAGATGAGCAATATGACAAAGTTACAGTATTACATTATACCACAGAACCCGGTAGCCCTAAACATGCAGTGTGGATGAGATTCACCCAGGATAGGCAGGACAGGAACAGAGAGAAGCTCATATATGAAGATAGAGTAGATCGAACCATTAAAGAAGCAGAGGAGAAACTGAGTGAGGTTTCACAGTTTTTTAGGGACAAAACTGAAAAGTTAAACGATGAACTCAAGTCCCCTGAGAAAAAGAAACCAACAAGATTATCACGAGAGACACAGTCAGGGCCAAGCTCAGCATGTAGCAGCCCTGAGAAAAAGCAAAAGACTGCTGCTGAGGAATGGGACAAAGGCAGACAGAAGATGTTTGGCAGCACAAACGAAAGGAAAAGTGCAAGTCTGCCAAACAGTCCAGAGAGGCATATGCTGTCACAGTTCAGTGAGGAGAAACCAAAACAGCACGAATATCCTAAGCTGGCAAAGACAGGTGATGCAGGCCCCCCAGTCCCAGTTAAGACTTCTAGAGTAAGTTCTGTTCGACAAAAGTTTGAAGAAGCGCAGAAACAGGATCAGAATGTGCCTCTAACACAGTCAAAACAACCAGTTAAAAAACTACCAGAAAGTAAATTACCAGTGTATGAGTTTTATGCTGGTTTAAAACCTTCAAAAGCTGATTCCACAGATGAAGGACACCCACCTACTAAAAAACTAACAGAAACTGACAAAAGTAAAGTAACCCCTCACAGAAGCAGTAGTACTATTGTCTCAAAGCAGTCGGGTGAAAAATGTTTACCTGAAATATACCACATCAGATACTGTTGTTAAAAGAGCCTCACTTTTTGAGAAAATGAAAGATCAAGAGTTTGATAAAACTCAGGAGAGCTCTACTAAAGTTGACTCTCAAGATTTGAATGATGCATATATTGCAGACAGGCATAGTGCAATTAATGGTAATAAAGAGCAGCAGTATTTAAAGAGTGACATTAAAAATGAGACAGTTAAAACAGCTCCTTTGTCTAAGGATAATATCAATAGGAATGATTTTCAGATAAAGGCCCTTAAGAAAAAGACAGAATCTCATATTCCTGTAAGAACCTCACCTGGTTCTTCAGACAATAATCATTCAAAGAAGGCAAATCAAGACACGTTAACTAAATTATCTGAAAAGAGCCCATCGCACATACCTACCCTGACCAAATCAAGGGTCCAGGGCCGTTCAGAGTTACAGAGAGAGGAAGCTGCAACAAAGAAGTCTGAAGACGTCTCTGCTGAAAGTAGAACAACAAGTGCTCTAAGTGACACTAGTTCGGTCGAAAAAATATCCACCGTTACAACAAGAGAAAGTTTCAAAGGGCTTAAAACATTACCAGTCTATGTAAGTGTTCAAGTGGGGAAACAGTTTGACAAAGATATGGGAGGAGGAGGAACCAATGAAACATTCAAAAAGATGGTTAGCTCAGAAAGTCGAACAATTTATGCAGTTAAACAGAAACAGCCCACATCTCCTCAAGGTAGCCCAGATGATGACACTTTAGAACAGTTCTCTTTTATCGATAGCTCTGGCAAAAGTCCTATGACTCCAGAGACACCAAGCTCAGAAGAGGTCAGCTATGATCTCACCTCGAGAACCCCTGATCCATTTATTGCATTTATGCCAGGTATTGCAAGCCCAATAGCTGAGGTTTCAGAGGAGTCCGAAGATAGTGAACAAGGCAAAGCTATTCCTTTGAAAGAATCTGGACCAGAAAAAGGAGCCAATGGCAAGCACGAAACTGGCCAGGAGACAAAAGACAAAAGGGTTGCATATATAGAGTTCCCTCCTCCACCACCCTTGGATTCTGATTCCTCAGAGCCTGAGAAAAAATGGTCGACTCCTTCCTCAGAGGCTGAGACTGAATTAATGGAAGTAAATCTCCAAGAGGAGCATGATAAACATCTTCTTGCTGAACCTATAATAAGAGTCCAGCCTCCATCTCCTGTGCCCCAAGGAGCTAATGATAGCGATTCAAGTAATGAGGAGGAATCGGTCTTTAAACCTATTCCAATAAAGAAATATACCTTTAAGATTGACGAGGACAAAGATTTGAAGAAAAGCCCATCCAAAACACCTGACACGAATGGGAATGATAAAGAACAAGAGGCAAATGGTAATGGAAAAGAAGAAGATTATGATTATGAACAAAATGGCAATGATCAGTCCATCACAGATTGCTCAATAGCGACAACTGCAGAGTTCTCTCATGACACTGATGCCACTGAGATTGACTCTCTTGATGGATATGAACTTCAAGATGAGGATGACGGCTTAAGTGAATCTATTGCCAAACCATTTGGATTTCCCAATGAAAACAGAAAGGATGTTTGGGCATCAGATACTATGTCTAGACCAAGTGACCGTTGCCAAAGTAAACTTGAAGTAATTCATGAAGAATCACCAGCTGAGGATTACAAAATGACCAAAGCTAAGACTGATCCCTCAAACAAAAGGAATGGAAAGGACAGTGAAAAGGATGGAAAACAATCTGATCAAGGATTGTCAGACACTTACTTTAGTTACAAGCTAGATGAGGAGTTTAATACTCCTTTTAAAACTGTTGCAACAAAAGGCTTTGATCCTTGGGCAAGCAAGGGAGGAGAAGATGAAGTAGTGGACGCTAGAATTAAAGATGACGAGCCCAAGCCGTTTGGGCTAGCAGTAGATGACAGGTCTACAGCAACAACCCCTGACACAACTCCTGCAAGAACCCCAACCGATGAAAGCACACCAACTAGCGAGCAAAACCCTTTCCCCTTCCACGAAGGGAAGATGTTTGAGATGACCCGCAGTGGTGCGATTGACATGAGCAAGCGGGATTGTGTTGAAGAGAGGCTGCAATTTTTTCAGATCGGTGAGCATACATTTGGAGGGAGGATATGGGATGGGGTCAGAAAACCAAATGTAGTCACCTCAAATCCACAGATAGTTGAGAGAGCACAAGTTAAGATGGAGGACAACACGGTTATATCAGACAATATCATTCAGATATGCACTGACTACTCTGACACATCTTATGACATGGAGCCTCCCCCCTATTCAGAAGTCAGTTCTTTATGTTCTTCTTTTAAGGTAGGACTCAAATCTTCCAACATTGAGAGGAGAGATTTTGTTTGTGTAGACTGGGATAGTTCTCAAGGTCAAACACCAGAGACTGCACATCAAGTAGGACCAGACACTTATAGAACAAACAAGTACAATCAGAGGACAGACTCATCGAGGACAGAGCCACAAACATACCTCCAGACAACTTCCAGTAATTCCAGAAACTGCAGTAATAATGCTAATCTTGAGGTCTTAAATGCTGGAATACACTGCTTGCTACAAAGCGGCATACAAACCGAACAGCTGTTAATGTCTGATCTTTGCTCAGTTCAATTAATAAACCCATGTGAAGATTCAGTCAGAAAGGACATTGGTACTTTCAGGGATGGCAGTACACAGAATAATGATGTAATCTCCAAATGCAAAGACATTACAAGAAAGTCTAGGTTGCCAGTGAGAGCACCTCATCCACCACAGGGTTGTAAAAAAGATCTAATATCTTCGAGACCAATTCAGAAGATTAGACCAGTAGCCAGAAATCGATTAGATCCATTCCCAGATGTTAAGCCAAAATCTAGAATCCCAATGATGAAGGTTAAATATGTTAGTTCCTCATCAATTGGGAAATGTAGGACCTCAACAATAGTCAGACAGAAAGGTAAAGCGCTGCCAACCAAAACGATAACCACCAACAAAATATCAAAAACCGGTCTAGTGAGTAGATCAGGCAGTAAATGTGATCAGGAGCCCCTAAGTGAGGTTGGCAAAAGTTCTAGTAGTTCAAAACCTAGTAGTGCAGTAAAGCTTGTGGACTGCCTTTCCAGTGAAGAGAAAAAGATGCAGGCATATGGTAAGGATGAAGAAAGCAGAACATCAAAGAACACATCTTTATCAGAAGCATCGCAACCTTCCAGTACATCCAGGTCTGCTAGAGACGTGAGATCACAGGTTGAGCAGTCCGGCAGAGAGAGGAGGAGGAGGAGTAGGAGGACTGATGGAGGGAAGGCAGTCAGGGTGCTGGGCCTCAAGTGGCCCCCGGCGTGGAGATCAAGCCTAGTTTGTAAAACTTTACACTTGTATGATCTTAGTTGCATGAGCCGTTGTGATTGCCTGTGGTGTGACCTGACTGTAGATGTCATCTCTGTCATTTGTCATTTTCTCTCTCTTTGTGTACTTGTGTGCTGGTCTCTAAACCTGTTTTCAGATCTTTTTCTATGGATAGTCAGTTTTACTGTAGCATGCCAGTGTGAGTGGGTTGTTGGCCATTTTTATTGGTACCTAGTTTCGTGTAAGGTGCTAAGGAAGCCTGTAGATCTCGTGAGCCCACGCAGACACACAGCCCTAGCACAGCACCAAAGATGCCGTATGTTTAGTTTGATTTGATACTGTGAATTCACATTTGACCCTCTGCTGTAGCTGTAGCTGTAGAGACATTTGAATCATGTCTTTTTTATTTATTTGTTGTGTTTCTGGTAAGAGTATACTGTCAGAAGGGTTAAACGTTTCCAATTAGATTGATTAGATGCAGTATTTACAAATCTAACCTCTTAAAACCACTAACTGACTATATCAAAATATATTTGCAACTCTTTTCTGATCTCCCCTCACCTGTTATTTGGATATGGACTCATTTTGTTGTGGCTAAAATATGCAAAAATCTCCCCCAAATGTTTAATTATGAAAGTGAAAGTGACGTTACTTGGGGCCATGTATGGTAACCCATACTTGCAATTAGTGCTCTGCATTTAACCCATTCCAAGCAGTTGGGGGTTCGGTGCCTTGCTCAAGGGCATCTCAGTCGTGGTATTGAGGATGAAGAGTGCACAGTACATTCACTCCCCCCACATACAATCCCTGCCAGTACTGAGACTCGAATCCGCAATCTTTGGGTTACGAGTCCGACTCTAACTAACCATTAGGTCACGAATTATCTTGATTTGATCAGAAAAGGGTAGTCTGATTTTTACTTTTCTAATTTCTCTGATTATTATGTTTTTAAAGATTTTCATGACTTTCCATCTTCTGCTCTCAGGCCCTCAGAGCCCCTGTGAAAGAACAGATGTACGTATGGCTATTGTGGCGGATCATCTTGGCCTGAGTTGGACTGGTAAGAAATGACACCACCTAGAGGACAAAGTGTTGCATTACACCTTAGCACAAATATACCTTGTATGTCTATATATCTGTAATAATGTCATCTGTGAAAATAATATCACACTTTTACCCCTAAATGCTAATTTTTAGAATGACTATTGTTGTTCAAATATGGCTTCGCCTTATATTTTGTTGTTTCTCAAAGCTTCGGTGCTGCTGTGATCAGAAGGGTGTGCCATCTGCAGTCACTGCAGTACTGCACACATGTGTACGGGGGAGTGGTAAAGACAGAGGAGTTGTTAATCTATTTTTAATGTGTTGCAGAGCTGGCCAGGGAAATGGAATTTTCAGTTGATGAGATAAATCAAATCCGTGTGGAAAACCCCAACTCATTGACCGCTCAGAGTTTCATGCTATTAAAGAAATGGGTTAGCCGAGATGGTAAAAACGCTACAAGTAAGTGTGCCTATGGACAACATATTTTCTGAATAAGGGTAAATCATACGAAGAGGAGAAAGGTGGGTGAGGTTTAGGCAGGGACAGACTTCTGTATCCAAATTATATTTTTAGCCATTATAAGAGAAACAACTTAAATGCATAATTTATTGTTTAGCAAATATGTGCAACCATGACAATCTTTTCTTTTTTCCATTTAGCGGATTTCTTAACTGCAGTCCTGACTAAGCTCAATCGGCTGGATATTGTGACATTGCTGGAAGGGCCGATATTTGACTATGGTAACATTTCAGGCACAAGATGTTTTGCAGATGATAGCGCAGTTTCCCAGGAGCAGGCTGATGGTAAAGTTTAGCCCCATCTACCTGAACTCTACTTTTCTATGTCTCTCACAAATCTGTAGATTCATAGAACCATTATGGCAAAACAGTAATTGTTCTAAATTCAAACCCAGTATAAACTTAAACTCAAGTTTAAGTTTAAATCTCAATCTTTTCTAATCAGTTAGGTTCGCCAGTTATCAACACTGCTATTTCCCAGCCTGGTGTTGGACCAGTAAGGGATCAGTGTGATCATAGATATTGAATTATTATGATTGTATGTTTGTATGAAAGCATTAAAGCATGCATCTATATAGTATATGGTTTAAGCTAATGTTGAATCAAAACTTAACCCCATCTTAATAATAGTGGAAATTACAATAAATGTATATGGAGCAACAGTTGGGATCCATAAGTTTAAAAATCCCATTGGTTTTCACCAACAATTATGAATAACCCTTTCATATTTGATGTTGGTAATGTTAACTGATGATGCATGCTTTAGTAGAAATTAAAATGAATTGCCAAATTCCAGAACTGCAATAGCCATTATAGGCCACTAAAAAGTGAGTGCTCACCGTTGTGCTCTACTGAAATATCTGTTAAGGCTTTATATTCTACTTGTGTGCTGGATCTGATGGGTTTAAGATTTGGTTCATACCATATTAAGATAAATATTATGTTTATGTGTATACAAAGTATCCTTTCCAAAGTATACCAAATACTGTAGCTATTAGCAATGGCAATAGTGCTCTACTCTGTTTTCTCTTCTGATTTTTTTCTGAGATATATAAACATACATGAAAACATAATAGTATTCAACCTGCTTTTACAGCATGATTGCCTTAAAGTTTCTCTCTGTATAGTGCTAACAGTAACTCAGTAGTTTGGAAGCAACATCAATAGCATGGCTCTGGCAAACTATGGGATGTCTGCTTGCTGTCAAGCTGCCTGATCCTCCAGTATCCCAGAATCCTCTGAACCTTCCTCATAGAGTGCTTCTGCTGCAAATCCAGACCAGCTGCTTCTCCACTTTCCACCAACTTCTTTCATAGCAACACTTTTGCCTCATTTCAAAGCATAGTGATGCTGCACTGTTTCACATAGTTCCTCTCTCTTTGATGGAGTAAATTAGTGCTAGCTCTTGCTACAGCTCTTCATTCATGCTATGGTAACTCACTCTTATTAACACTGCATTCTTATCTTCATTATAGCAACATCATCCTGATACATATCATGTTTTTAACACAATATCTGCAATATCTTGTCTTGCTCCATTTTCTGTAACCTGGTATCCATGACAGTTTCCACTGCCCCTACTTCATCTACTTCATTAGTATCTCCTAACCTTGAAGTGTTGACCAAACAGTCCTTTTCCTCATCATCATCATCACCCATCTTCCTCCATTTATGTCAAGACCCCACTGTTCCTGAACTTTATATTTAGTGTTGTAATTATCTGCCTTTGAAAATTGCATGGTGAACTACACTATCAGATACTGTAACTATACTAATTATACTATATGTTGCTTACCTTAATGGTATATTTGTAATGGAGTATTCTGGGTTAACTTACCTGCTATTGATCATCTGTGGTATCCTTTTGACTACCACAGAAAATTACTTTTCCTTAAAACAAACCTATGTAATCCACTAACAATAGGATTCTAAGAGGCAAGCTGATGGGGCAAGTGTGCCAGAGGGTTTTAAAGCTGAAATATAAAGCTTGTATTTTTGCTAAAGCGCTTAAATTCTGTGAAAATGTTATTGAAGTTATTTAATTTTAAGGTGGGACTTCTCTAACTTTTGCAAATAACCCAGAACATTCATTTAAAGCCATCAAGTTAGGACTTATTAAATTCAGAATGCCACCCTAACATCAACATGAACCTCCATGATATTTTCAAAGGCCTATGTCATAACATCTGTTGCTGTGGCGTTGTGTACAAGTGTTGTTTGCCTCCATCTCACTGTGTTGTATCACTCAGGTTACCACAGCATTGAGCTGGAGCTCAAGAGTCCCTCAGAGCTGACCTATGAGCCCCCTACCCCTCTGCGCCAAGATGATTTCTTTAGCGAGGACTTTAAGCTAAATTTCCCCTCTAGTGCCACTGTTAGACCCAGTGAACTGTCCTTGCCAAACACTAGTGGCCCAGTATCTGCAGATACCAAGCCGCCTACCGTCATGGCGGAGGACACCTCTATTGGAGGCAGAGAGTCTGTTAGCCAAGAGGATGGGTCAGCTGAAGATGATTTTGGTGTCAGCAAAGAATCAGCAGCCCCCTCAGAACAACGTGACAGTGAGGGAACCTCAAAAGAACCAGATGTCTTCCCAAACAGTCCAGTAAAAGAGCAGAAGGAAGTCCAGGCTAAGCTTCCCGTTTGTGTCTCAGCCAGCGAAGCTCCTGGAGAGAGTGGCAAGTCTGGGTTTGACGAAGAAAATGAAGAGATGACCCAAGAGAAGATAAAGTCTCTCTTGGAGAGCATTGAGTTGGAGGAAGGCTCAGAGGATGAGGAGATGACTGAGGAGAGGCTGCAAGCGATCCTCTCTCAAGTGCAGCTGGTAGAAAACGACATGTCTTCAGTTTCAGGTCTGCAGAGTGAGACGTCCGGTACAAATGGGAAGACGGCAACTTCGGGCCAAGGACTGAATACTGAAACACAAGGGCAAAGAGAGACCAGGTAAAAACAGAGACCTCTACCAACAAACTGTATTCTTATTCCACAAGCTCAGCAGGTTAGGTATCAATCAAGTAATGTATTTCAAAATTCCATGCCTCCACAGCCAAGAACTAATGTCATCAACACCTGGAGTGCAAACTGAGAGGCAAAATGGGGAACATCCAGAGCTCCGAGCCCAAGCTCGCTTGTCACCAGACGCCAGTGAGTCTTCCAGCAAACCAAAGGGCAAAGCTAGGAAAGACTCTGGACAAGAAGTAAGCACCAATGCCCTGTAGATTTTCTAAGATAGATAAACCAAGTTTTTAACCAAGCATGTACTCACATGGCTCAGGGTCTCTCTATCTTCTCCCTTGTTCAGAACTAAGTTCACTGCCCAGGGAGTCAGACATTTCTTTTGGGCTCTTCCTTTGTAAACGTTCCATTGTATTCAAACTTTTGCGCTATAGTAATTTACTGCAAATGTCATCATGTCTTCTCCAGTCTCTCTAGTCTCAAGCCACAACAAAGATGAACAATAAGCAGATCAAATTTTAACAAAAGACATGACATGTATTGAATTTAATCCTTGAAGTACTTGATTATGCTTCAAATGCATCACGTATACCTCGACAGATGAAGAATGTAACTTTTTTCTTATAGCTATCTAGCTTTAGATTGATTACAACTGTGAATGTAAATGTGATTACATTCTCCATTGAAAGAAATAATCATTATCTATGCTGGGTCACCATCAGTTCTTGAGCATAGATAGTGAAGATTTGTAACTTAAAGAACAGTAGTTGAAGGTCTGAAGCACTGCATGTGAGTTTGATGGCTCATACACTTCTATAATGTGCTGACCTGACTCTAGCAGGAAGCTCATAGAGATAATGAATCCAGCTCTGATGAGGAAGAAACTGTCACCACCAGAGTGTATCGGCGGAGAGTGATTCTGAAGGTATCTTGTAGATTTGGGCCGTTTGTGTGCTACAGACTTTGCGTGTGCTTTTAGTCCGTGTGCAAAGAGGGAATGAAGGGGTTAGCACACTGCCACTTTTCATGAAGACGTTGCTGTGATTTTTGGAGTGTATTTTCTTAGTGTGATCTATTTTTCTTTTTAATTTTTTTCTCCTTCCCCTATCTTTGATTAAGTAAAGTTGCTTGTTACATTTAGCATCACTAATACTTAATGTTAGCATTATGTTTTGCTACGTAATGAAACCTATATTTGTGTCTTGATTTTGCAGATTTGGTTTTGATTGAACTAAATTTTACAAACATTGACTCTATAAAACAATGGCCCATCACTACTACTGTATATTATAAATTAAAATTCAATAATTACTGAATTAATTTATAGAGTTATGTTTTTGGCATGTCATTTGAAATATGTATAAGACACTCAGCTTCTGCTTTTTGCTGTTGGATTTAACAATTAATTTGTATGTTTTTTTAATGACTATATGCATTCAGCCATTGTCATCAGCATGTTGGGCTTGAAACTTTGTCTTATCTCAAACCAAAAAAACATCTGATGAAAGCTCTCAGTATTTTTCTTTTTTTGTCAAATGAAATGGAATTACATGTTACTCACAGATGTGTGTGTGTGTGTGTGTGTGTCTGATCAAAACTTTAAAACAAAGTAAAAGAGCTGATGTTTCATCATGCATCCCACCTCTGTAGGGTGATCAGGCCAGAAACATCCCTGTTGAGACTGTGACAGAGGAGCAGTACACAGATGAAGATGGAAACACGGTCACCAGAAAAGTAATGTCCATGCCCATCCCTAGCAACGTCACAGTCTCATTTTACCTCGGCTTTTCCCTCCCCCTCTGCCCCCGTGTGGGTTTAAACCAGTACCATGAGACATGGCTTTACCCCTTCTCTTAGGTCATCCGGAAAGTGGTGCGTCGCTCAGCTGTTGTGGAGGAGAAAGGCAGGAGAAAGCGTGGGAAGCGTTCCCAGCAGGCCAATAGGGCCGAGCAGGAGGAACAGGGGGGCCCTGGGCCCCACAAAAAGCCTACTGAGGTTGGATTTGTGTGCGGTGCTGATGCTAGTGCTAGTGCGGGCCTGCAGTGTGCAGAACATTTCAGAACAGCCTGCTGTATCTGAAATCTAACCCAAGTTTCTCGATTTTGGTTTGAAGTGGCTATATTAATGGAAAACTGAGTGAAAAACGTCTATGGACTGAAATGTGTTCCTTCTAGCTTTGTGTCCACACATTTTTAATGTTGCTCCAACACAGAACAAAAAACATTTAGAACGCAAAGTAGATAAAAAAAAATGTGTGGTGAAAAAGCTTGTTACAACTGGAGTCCATCCGCATGTCCATTGATTTTCAGTATGGAACTGAAGCTATGCTGATTTAATTTAGGCTGCATTCTACAACAAATGAAACTGAAAAGTGACTTTAGAATGTTTTGTTTTTCCATGAGCATAACTTAATTTTCTCATGATCTCAGAATAATACAAGTTATCTTGACGAAACTAGTTTTTCTTGAGTTACCTCACAAATACAAAAAAAGAACAAAAATGCATGCCCTGTATATATTCCTACACTAGATAGATAGCCTAATGTTATCTATTTTATCTACATTGCTTGACTGTCATGCGTTACTGTTGTTTTTGTTTGTTTTCAAGAGGTAACAAGAAAAAAAGGGATAGTTCACCCAAAAATTTAAATTCTGTCATTAATTACTCAACCTCATGTTGTTCCAAACCTGTTAAGACCATTAAGATATTTTTGATGAAATCTGAGAGCTTTCTGACCCTGCAATGCAGCTGACACATTCAAGGCCCAGAAAGGTTGCAAGGACATCATTGGAATAGTCCATGTCACATCAGTGGTTCAACTGTAATGTTATGAAGCTATGAGAATACTTTATTTATTACTTTATTAAAAATTTATTTTGTCAGTCTTCGACATGCATTCACGAGAGTGCGCGTGGAGCTGCTGATGCAGGAGTCGGCATTCTGATATAGAACGTCCATCTCTCTTAGGTCATTGTCTGTATATTCTGGTTTAAATAAATAAGGCTGGGCAAAAAAGTCATCCTCTCTGTCGAAATCTTCAAACATGTTTATAAAGGGGCAGTCGTGGCCTAATGGTTAGAGAGTCGGACTCGTAATCCAACAGATCGCGGGTTCGAATCTCAGGTCCAGCAGGGATTGTAGGTGGGGGGAGTGAATAACCAGCGCTCTCTCCACCCTCAATACCACGACTGACGTGCCCTTGAGCAAGGCACCGAACCCCCAACTGCTCCCCGGGCGCCGCAGCATTTGATGCCCACTGCTCTGGGTGTGTGTTCACTGTGTGTGTGTGTTCACTGCTGTGTATGTGCACTTTGGATGGGTTAAATGCAGAGCACAAATTCAGAGTATGGGTCACCATACTTGGCCATATGTCATGTCACTTTTCACTTCACGTCACTAAAGACCGTTTTATGTACAGCATGCATCTTCTGATTAATTAATGACAGAATTTAAATTTTTGGGTGAACTATTCCATTAAATACATTTTGAGATAACAATTTCTTCAGTGACACTGACAGGTGGTGTTTCTGCTTATGTGGCTGAAGAGTCTATAAAAATAGGTTTCGAAAAAAAAATGAGAGGGAACATTGGTTCCCGCTCACTAATATATTTTTTTCTTTTATAGCATTTGTCGTGTGTTACCATGGATGGGCATTGGGAGTAATATCCCGGTTGATGCTGTGCTGTATGTCGGATCATTTAGAGTCATCTCTAACTACAAGCTTTTGTTGTTTCAGGCTGGAGAAGGAGGGAAGGGCATAAAGAAAGAAGGAAGACAAAGGGAGAAAATGGGTCAATCGTAACAATTGTGCTCTTTTTGGTAAGTCCATAGGCATAAAACTAGGTTCAGTGGCAGTCAGAGGGTAAATCAGTGCTGATCCTAGACTTCTGGGTGCCCCCTTACGCAAAACGGGGGGGGTGAGCATTTGTCCGTGTTTCACTCCGTCTTGAATCGCGCTCAAGGAAAGCACTCGAGAAACAGTATCTCTTCCGCGGCTCGGTAAGCTTTCAACAAGGACACTCACGTTACATGATTTGGTTGATTTTTCAGTAGAGAGTGAGACAGTGCACTGCATTAAAATAAATTATCATTCATGTTTTCATAACCGCTGGCCAAAATGAAACTAAAATTAAAACATCTTTGAGAGCTAGGGGGCCCCCTGGTGTTTCGGGGGCCCTACGCAGCTTGCGTATTCTGCGTATAGAGAGGATCGGCTCTGGGGTAAAAAGCAGAGCAGAGTGGAATCCTGCCAGTTCAGGCGGTAGCTTTTGTTTTTAGTCATTAACACAATAGTCACCAGAGAAATGTGCTTTGTAACAGCACTTTTTCCAGGACAGTTGAAACGAAGCCCAATGATGACATGCAGACGCAGCAAATTAGCCCATGCAATTGTTCTTTATCTCATGCAATTGTGTCCAGATCAGGACAATGTGTTTGAAGGGTCATTTAGGTCTTGCATTGCCTTCACAATGACTGGACATCTAATGTCAACACGGAATGATTTTCACAACTCATTTTACTTCCATTTGACAATTTTATGTTATTAAATTTTTTTTATTTAATTAGTGGCGCAGAATCATAGAATAAATAGCGCAGAATCATGAATATTTGGTAGATATTTAATATCATAATATTCTTTGCTTTAGAAATCCTGAAGCTTTCTGCTTATTTCCAGTTTCAAATTAGATTTTGAACACCATATTTTCTAGACTCAACGGTGTATCAATCTAAAAGCTATGCTGTGTTCTTAAATGAATAATTTAAGTTGATATATTTTTGTATCTCACTGTGTTTCAGATCTGAAAGTGTTTCAAAATCATTTTCCTACGAGGAGGATCACTAGAAACACGCAGGAGGTCAGGGGATGAGGATCGTGTGTCTGCAGCTTTCATAAAAACAAACGGTTTTCAGCCAGACGGCTTTTGATTTCGCATGAGCATGAAAAAAACGTGTGTCTGTCAATAACACGGAACGGCTAACGGTCGAGAGGACTTTGTTGGTGCGATGTTTCAATCGACTGGGGGTGTCTCGCCCCACAGCAGTGCCCAAGCACTTCCGTGACCAAAGAGGCCACGAAACACTGCAGATTGACAGAAAAGGAGGGACTTGTTCAAATCACCTTCTACACTCGCCTTACTTTTTTTTCCTCTCAGACCCATGATGTTGAGGTGTATAATGCTGTTGGAGCTTATGATGTACATACATTGCACTGTATAAATTTGAAAGTGGCTCACAATATTGTTAATGCACTGGCAAGTGTGTAGGAATGAACTACCAATTCTGATTCCAATTTTAAGGGAATGCTTCAGTGTAACTTCACATGCACTTGTATAATTATTAGCAAGAAAAATGTTTGTAAATGAAAAAAAGTCAGCTTGATTTTAACAATGGATGTTTCTTTCAAACCTCCTGCGGTATTCAGTGTGTACGAACATTGGATCCGCTGTAGTTCTGTTTAAAAACTTCTTCAGAGTACTAATATTTTCAGGCATGTGATTCACTTTATTTAGTTTTTTCTAAACAGCATAACACACGAGAAGAGGGAATGATGTTCTGTATGTATACACTCACAACCTTGCTAATGCTCACGTTCATTTTATTTTTTTAAGAAAGAAGACAGTGTCACACCATCATTGTTCAGCTTCACTAAAATGCACTGTGTCCCATCACATCACAGCGGCAGGTTCCCTATGCAGTTACAGATACAGCTGCAATCCAGAACGCTCACCGGTACACGTCACGTCAACTGGCGTGATTAACTTTTAACTGTTCTCATGTGTATTGGCACAAAGATGTAGAAGTCTTTCTGTCAGCCTGTCATTTGAAATCATTCTTGCAATGTATCGCTACTTTTCAAGGCTGCTGTGGTTTTGGGGGAATTTTACTTTGATTTTGGTGCATTCAGAAATCACCCGAGCATTCATGGATGATAGATCTGGTAACAAACATATGTATGGAAAAAACCAACATACACTGGATGATCAAATTGAATAATTTAAGCTTATAATAAATTGTGTTCAAACCCTCACTGTGTTTTCTTTCTTGTTCAACATTAAGCATTGGGACGTTTAAGGGGGAATCTCATGATAAAAGCCATGTCCAGTACATGTAAGAAATTAGTAGGAATTTAAGACTATTTTTCATTATTTATTTGGTGGATTGTGACATTAAGCACATTTTCCTCACAATTCAGTTTACCTGTTGTTGTTTTTTCTTGGTACCCCAAAACTAGGAAAAATGTAATTAAAATGTCACTTTCTAATTGTCTTAAAACAAATTAATGTTCTTAAAAGTAGTCCTCATTTTGAGGTGAAATTCACAAATTATGAATGGACCTCTCCATAGAAAGGCAGTCCTGAAGGTAGGCCTAGTTAAGACTAAACAATTAAGATGGTGCCATACTTCAAGCAAGCACATTCAAGCTTCCTTTTTACATATTTATGAGCTCTTATATCTTAATTAAATTCTAAATGAAATGCATCTTATGAAGTTCATCATATAAGCTCATGTTATAAAGGTTTATAATGCAAAACAATCTTGCCGCTTCAAACAAGCCGCTTTGTCCACTTGGATGGAATACTTCGAATTTATGAACATTGTGAGGCTTGGACATTTTTGGTTGCATGGACTTTAAATGTAAGCACAGAAATGATGAGAGAATATTAAAAACATCTTAACTTGTTCTCCAAAGATAAACAAGTTTGGTTTGGAACATGATGAGAGTGAATGATAGACATTTTGGATGAACTAACCCATGTTACCTAGCTGAACATGTAAGGGTAACATAGCTGCATTCAGTTGAGTTCACTTAACTTATTTATATGAATTGTATAACTGTCAAACATACCGAAAACAGACCCTGGTGTCCAGCTTTCTTTGGCAGGCTCAACCATATCAGCGCTGAGAAAATTAACTGCTACCACGTGATTGCGGTTTAAGCTAACCTCTAAGCAATAACTTACACCTTTTATAATGATACCTTGAATTCTAAACATACAGTAAGGACTTTAGTCAGCTCTAAGCCCCGCCCATTTCCAGAGCGAACCGTTTGAACGAACCGATTCGCTCAAATGAATCGAATCACTAGAGGTCGCTGTAGCGATTCCCATCCTACAGCAGTATTTCATTCCTCATTCTCTCATTGACTCACACTGATGCTCAATGATGGCGGATAGCGCGAGTGAGAGCGACACGGACGGAGCTACCCCTCAGTGCTCCTCATCCTCCACCATCCTTATCTCTTCGTTCCGTCTAGAGGAGTTGAAGAACCGCCTGGCTTCTTTACAGCAAGAGAATAAAGTGCTGAAGATCGAGCTCGAGACGTTTAAACTGAAGTGTAAAGCTCTGCAGGAGGAGAATATAGACTTGCGCAAAGCCAGTGTCACCTTAGTGAGTCATTCACAAATGTTTTGACAGTTAGTACTTATTTACCTGGATGCACATAAAAGCTAACATTTAACAATTTCAGGTGTTATTAAACTTATTTACCGTAGCTGTTACGGTACGTTTTAGGTTCACTGAAGCTAACGTGCTAATGATTAGCGTTCATTGTCTCATATTTTCCGTTATGTATTTTTAATTTAAAATAATAATAATACTTTAACGCACTAAACAAGCACCTTTTAATCCCCCTTGGTTGTGTTTAGAGTCTAAGAAACTGTCCGTGAAATATTAATCCTAGCATGTGCTAATTTAGCAGCACAATAAGAAGTTAATTTGGGATAATAATTAGCTTACTCTGGGAATATCAGCCTAATTTTGATACAGTATACTTACTTAGTTGAGTAAACTAAATCAGTATCTTGTTTAAAATTCAAGATTCATGAAAACGGGGTCTTATTTTTTGAAGTGACACTACGGTAGCATGTGCCAATGGGAGCACCATCGTCGTGACTCCTATAATATATTAACACGCAATATTGACTAGCTTTGGTTCGTTAATGATTATTCTGCGGGTACGTTATGAGTCATCTGGTTTGAGGGGATAGTATATTACAGTGTAACCCTGTAAAAAGAATGTTAAATGAAATATTATAAAAAAAATATTTGTTTGTTTTCTGTTTCAGTTTATTGACCTTTTAAACAAAACATTTATATTAAAAATATTTTAAAAGTTTCATAGGTGTTTAATATTTTGTATCATATCTGATATATCAGCATTTTATGGCTCATGAAGTATGAATGTGGAGCTTTAGGAAGAAAACAATGCTGTAATTTTATTCAAACATGCAAAACTATTCAGTTTGGTGCTATTGCTTTTATTTTTATGGACAAAAAGTAAGATTCAATTCTGATACCTTGTAATTTAGACCATCAAGATATTTATAAACAGTGCAGCAGTCTAATAACATAAAATGCTTAAATGTAATTTGTCAATCTATATCTTCAAAGTAATATGTCCTATTAAGATGATATTTAAATGCTTAATTTTATTATCAATTTTTAATTGCGGGGGCAAAACATACATTGCCTTCCAATGCAATGAGGATTGAGAGATGAGTGTGACGCGTGTCATTTTAACCTGATTTATCTAAAAACGATGTTTGGATAGTAAAACCTAGATTGTTAAACTAGTAAAGTAAATGTTCGTCTTGAAATATATCGAAGTTATTCTTACATTTACTGTATAAAATTATAAAAAACTTTACAGCAAAATACTTTTAATAGATTTAGAGCAGAAGGGATGTAGTTGATTGTTGAAGTTTTGTTCATGTTGATCGTTTAGAGCCTTATAAATTCATGTATCAAATATGAGACTATTGTAGGCTTTGTAGGGTTAAACAAATCTAGCTTAATGCAAATCATCACATCTGAATGATAGTTTGATTTTTGTGAGCATGAAATAATGATGATGTACTGGTGCTTCAGTACTGTAAAGCACTGTTGTTTTGGCTGCTAGTTAATATCGGATGATCATCCGACAGTTGTTCTTGTGTGTTGTCAGCATGTGTTTGTGTACACTCAAAAGTGAGAAAGCAGCTGGTCTCTGGCTTGATAATTGTTTTATGTTATCTGCATAGAGTTCTTCATCATCATGCTCTTCCTATTCTCTCAGGGTCTGCAGATGGCTTCTTATATATGTACTAGTAGAAATGTAGAAATAACATATTTTCTGTTAGACTTTCAGTTCCTTATATGTCATGCACATTGGTTTTAGAGTGCATTGCAAATTGGTCTCTATACAAGCTAGATGAACTTGGCTTGTCTGTTTATCCTGTTTTCCTAGGCCCAGTTTTGCTGCCTCCATCAATTCTTTAAATTGTTGCAGCTGCATTTAGAAACAAACTTCATGCTTGTAGGGCTTTAGTTCAGCATTAGATAGCAGTAAGTGTTAGGGGTGTAAATCGGATGGTTCGTCACGATTCGATACGATATTTGCTGATACCTCAAAATTATTTAATTCGATTCGATACGGGAGTATATCGATCGATATATCGATATTGTCATATAATATACCTATTTTAAACAACCATCTACATTTTTTATTAACTCACAAATGCAACCAAAAATACATAACATGAACATAAATCTAAAAATGCTACTATGGGCTCAGTGCTAAACATCTTTTCTACAGATAACCAAATTACAAGCAATAGCAGAAAATAAATACAATAGAAGAAAGACACAAGTTCAATAAACAGTGCTTTTCAGGTTTTTCAGCTCAGTCTAAAATACATTTTCAGGTACGCTACAGAAATGTAATAATCAAATGTAAAATAACTGCATAGTCTTCACTGTATAAATTAAATAGCCTGTAAATGAATACTTTTTGATGTTACAAAGGTTATTTAGTCAGGAGCAGTGAGCACTTGTATTTTTCTTTGACAGCATTAGATTTATTATTAGTTTTCTTTCACTTTAAGAATGAAAGCACAGATTTAATATACTGATACACATGCCTTTTTTCTCCACTGTTTACATTAAGACATATGCTTTTCTTAACCTACTGTTTACAAGGATATTAGCCAAAACATGCATTTTGATGTAGTTTTGTCTGAATTTATTCATCCATGCTCAAAAAAGCGGAGGAGAGCTCAATTTAGTATTCGCGCAGAGTTGACGCGGCTGTCTGTGTGTGTGCACGCGCTTCAGATGTGTGTGCGTGCGCGTTATTCCGCCAACAATCCCGAGCGTTTTATATGCTCGCCTTGTGCCTTCGGGCAGTCCTTATATCGAGTCCTGATATATGAGATTGAACGAGAATGCACGCGTTGGTGGTAATGCATAGACGGACATTATATGAAAATGTGGACAGTGCCAAAATAAAGGTGCCTTTTTATACTACAGATATCGATATTTTACGCGTGGCATCGATGCATCGTATCGTCATACATTGTATCGATATATCGATCCATATCAATGAATCGTTACACCCCTAGCTGGCACTCGCCTATTATCGTCCCGGTTTTGATTTCAGCGAATCAGTTCGAGTGAACGTGCACAACCTGATTAATATTCATAAATCCAGCAGCTCGTTAATCCCTAGTGAGTTTTATACTGTTCTTATTAGCAGAATTATTATTTTTATTATTACTATTATCATCGTTTGATCAGTATTATTGTTAGTATTTTTTTTCTTTTTTTTACAGAATCACTGAACGACCAAAAAAGCACCACCACTTGTCCTAAGTTCAGTTAAAATGTCTATGCATTCATACATGGTTACTAAGTTTTAATTCTAATTACTAAAGTTCTATCATTAAATAATACTTGATTATCATAATGTTATATTATAATGCTTGACTGACTGATATTGGGTGTACTTTCAGACATTTAAAAAGCTGTACCATTTTACAAACATACAGTAGGCTATATATATTTATATAGGCCTTGTATTATCAGTCTGGCGAGTAAACTAAAAAAATGTACTAGCCAATGGCGATTCAATTGCCAAGGTGTCCGTAGAGGGTTGTATGCTTAAGCAGTCAAATGCAGTCAAACTGATTCTGTGCTGGTTGTGAAATATCTACACAAAGTGTCACTTTATAGCCTCGTTCACACTGTCAGCCCAAATCCCATTTTGTGCATATCCGGATGGAATCTGATTTGAATAACTGACTGTCCACACAGTGTATCGCAACTGTTCATATCCGATTTGTGTGTCCATAAGCGCTCTTTCATTTTACTGAATGTGCATTGGTTTCTATGGTAATGCCGTTGCCTCATTATGCCTACGCTAAAAACAACAGTAACAGCAATACAGTTTGCGATACACACGTCTTACCTTCGCGGTTGCGCTGTAGTATTATATTTTGTCTTGTGAAGCAGCGGCAGAAATGCAGGAAGCTGTGCGGCTTTATTCCATGCTTCTGTCTCTGATTTTTTTTTTGTCTCCACTACGTTCAAAACACAAAGAGGTGTGTGTACTAGCAGTATATAGTTTTTTCCCACTTGACTTGCACTTCAAAATGACGCAAGCTTGTTTCTGCAAAGATGTTCAGCATGTTTTCTGCAAAAACATGAATAGGATTTCAAACCAAATACGAATGTAGCTCAAAACGGATTTGCACAAATCTGATTTCATGTAGTTCGTTGCCGTTCAGACTATCAAAATAGGATCAGATTTGCACAAAAATCGGATTTGGGCTGACAGTCTGAACGAGGTTTATGATTCACCCAGTTGCAGTACCATAAGACACTATGAACTCTACTGTCACATAGTTAAGAAACTCTTTATAACATGCTTTTCTGATAAATGTTATTGTGCAAAAATGTGCATCCTTGTCTACACAATGCACAATGCCATACAAAAGGTACAGTGAAATTTAGAGTGGCAACTCTGAGAGCAAGAAACATCCCAAAATACAGTACACAATAATAATAAAAAAGAAATAAAATAAAATAAAATACATGAAATGATCACCATTCACCACAACAGGAATAGTTCACCCAAAAATGAGAATTTTCTGAAAATGTACTCACCCGCAGGCCATCCAAAATGTACATAAGTTTCTTTCTTCATCAGATTTGGAGGAATTTAGCGTTACTTGCATCACTTGCTCAGCAGTGAATGGGTGCCGTCAGCCAAACAGCTGATAAAAACATCGCAATAATCCACACGACTCAGTCCATCAGTTAATATCTTGTGAAGTGAAAAGCTGCATGTTTGTAAGAAACAAATCCATCACTGAGGTGTTTTAACTTTAAACCATTGCTTGTGGCCAAAATAACAGTCCATAATCTTTAATAATGTTTCCTTCGTCTGTTGTCCTCTCGCATCAAAATCCACCAACATATTTGTTTAGAACTGTTTTTGCTTGTAAATGGTGCTTAATCTGTGTTTATTTTTCCTCCTGATTCAGGTGACTTTTTTTTTTTTTTTTTAAATGGAGGAAAACAAAAATATTATGGATAGAGGATTTATATTTTAGCCGGTTTGAAATTAAAAAAGCTTTTTTTTTTTATTCTCAGCCACATCATTACGATTATATACGCTTACAATGTCAAGAAATGCGTGTTGCTCAGTCAACTATAAAGGGTTAATGAAACACACCTATATTACCTGCTACTGATATATTTTCAGCAGATGTAGACTAATGTTTTTCTGCTCTCTATTTATTTTATTTTTTTTAGCAAGCGAGAGCAGAACAAGAAGAAGAGTTCATCAGTAACACTCTTTTCAAGAAGATTCAGGCCCTGCAGAAAGAGAAAGAAACACTAGCGGTCAACTATGAGAAGGAAGAGGAGTTCCTCACCAATGAGCTCTCGAGAAAACTTATGCAAGTAAGTGCTCAACTGTTGTCTGGGATGTGGATTGGATTTGTTCTCTTTGACCCCTATGACCCCTTAAGGTCTGCACCATAGACTGTAAAAAAAAAAATGGACGTAGTGTCAGTGACGTCACCCGTAGGTTTCTGAACAGCATTTTTTAAGCTCAAAGTGGGCGGAGCCGGCTGTCGCCATCTTGGCAGCGTGTCACTCCCGGATAATTGAAAATGGGAAAAAAGGCTGGAGTTCACCCCCCTCACAGTTGTCATGAAGGGCAAACTTAGCTATACAGACCAAAACCACTTTTTGTAACAGGCTGTAAACATACTTTTTTCTGCTGTAGTTGGGCATTTTAACATGGGAGGTCTATGGGATTGACTCCCTTTTGGAGCCAGCCTCTAGCGAATGGAGTGAATTTTGTGACGAAATTATATAAACAAATCCAGCGCATTGCAAATAAACACAATCTGCTTTGCAAAGAAAAACTCGACTTTCAAACAAACGTGAAACACGAAGGAGATTTGCAAATACAAAACTCTATTTGAGAGAAAATGCAGAGGTATGGACAAATATATGTATTGTGTGTTACAACTGTGAGACTCATTTACCTTTTTATAAGAAGACTTGGCTTGATTTTCTCACACGCGTGCTGGCAGATTTTCTCACATACTAGCGGCCACTCGATGAATTGCAGTTTTAAGTTACTTCCGTTTTGGTTTCAAGACAGAGACTGGGAGGTTGCCGCTTGGTCTGCACTAAAGGATATTCGCTAACATAGTTTAAAGGGGTCATCGGATGCCCATTTTCCACAAGTTGATATGATTCTTTAGGGTCTTAATGAAAAGTCTATAACATACACTGGTTAAAGTTCTCAATGGTAGTGTAAAAAACACATTCTTTACCCTGTCAAAATCAGCTCTGTTTTCATCGAGCTGTTTTTTAGTCCATGTTGCTTTAAATGCTAATGAGCTCTACTGAACCCGCCCCTCTCTTCCATGGGGTGACGAGCAGACTTTAAACCTCAGCTCCGAAACTGGCTAACTAGCACCTTGTTAGGAAAGGTGATTTGCAAAGATTTATAGAAAACCCTTATACTAATATGATTTGCATGAACATAGATGCATTTCGGCAGATCGGGGATCAGTGCATTCAATTCAAAAACGAAAGTAATGTTAATCCTCTGCGCCTTCAGCGGCTCAGATGTCGGGAGTAAATGATGACTGCTATATTCATTATTTAATCTAGGGCTGTCAAATTGGCTGAAAAACGATATTCGAATTTTATAATAAAATATTATCAAAATTCAAATTATATTCTAATTTAATAGCCATAAATTCAGTTAGGAGAAAAAAAAGCTTTTGGCTTCTCTTCTGAGGCCACAAGAGGGCACATCGAGCTAAATATTACCAAATGCACGTTTCTTCTAAGTAGGGCTGGGCAATATGAGCAAAAATTAATATTTCTGTATTTTTTGGCTGATTTGCGGTATACGGTACATATCTCTGTATTTTGTATTTGGATTAAACAAATAAATAAAGTGAATGTAACCATGTAGGCATATATAATGTGCAAAAATGGTCAAGATCACATTACATTGTAACATTGCGATCTAAAAACAAAAATAATGCTTTTAAAGTAGTTAAATTTACTAAACTAAAAAATCATAAAGCACAGACTAGGCTAATTGGGTAAAAAGGCTATTTTGATTACCCATTACAGTCACTTTACAGTTAGTGCTATCATACAAATGCACTTACTTGTAGGTTTAAAATGTCCAACTACAAACATTTCAGCAAAATGTATATTTTAGTCAGAGTTATTGCGCTCCTATTTCACTGTGCTCTGTCTCTTTGGTGCGCATGCGCGCGGCGGCGCGCATTCAGAACCAAGTCTGTGAGTTTAGCGGAGAATCGCAAAGCAGAAGCTTGTGCACTTCTGACAGCAAAATGGAAATATTTCCATGGCTTTCTAACATTTACAGATGAGAATATGCCTGTGAAATGTAAGTAATGCATTTAGGAAAAGAGCACATAGCTCAAACAGCGCGTCTCTGTCAGCGGCACACGCAGCCTTTCTGTCAGAGCCACTTTAAACTCAAAGATTTATCATTGCTGATACATGTAATTTATTAACATTTAATCATATGATCGCAAGGTTCATGTTTACGCTGTTAATATGCACGTTAGCTAGCAAGCTAGTGTCTTAATTAGTAATTAGACTACATGTTTTTTTAAAAGTTGAACTTACATGAATGTTACATGGCTTTGGGCTCTCCTGTGTGAGACGCGAGTGCAACGCTGATAGATGTCCCTCTAGAAAATGCAATAAATATGCGTTCTGTGTGAACGGCTTGGTTTCAGTTTTGAGGTAAACAATATCTTCTCCACATTGATGTTCTCTTTCCGCTGTATTTTGAATGTGCACACCACATCAAGTGGGTTCAACTGGACAGGCTAAAAAAAAAGCATTAAAATGCAACGAAATCCTCGTCATCGCATTTTGTGTGCCAGGTTGCCTGACGGACACCTAAAATTCGAATGCAGCGTTTTGCATTCGAATGTGGATTTTTATTTTCAATTCAACGAATATAAAAAAAAAATAAAAATAATTGACAGCCCTAATTACATCCAACAACTAAACACCTCAATCACTTAATCACAGACTTTCTTGTCTTCCCCTGCACCCGAGTCGACACAATGGTGAACAGCTCTCAGCTCACTCAGGGCGGGTCTAAGTTAAGACGGTCTTGTCAATCAAGTATCGTGTGGGGGCCCTGTACAGAACTACGTCATTCTGACAGGAATCTCAGAACAGCCTGATTTGAGAAAGGGGATTTAAAAAAAAAACACTGGGTGGATTTTTATCATTATAGGATGGATGTGTACACACTACCGACACACATTTATATTAAAACAACTTGTAAAGTGAATTTTATCAATGACCCCTTTAAGATTGACGCTTGTACCAGAGCATTGAGTATTGCTCAAGAGCACATATTGCATATCAAATATAGAGCACATGTGACAGTAAAAGATTATTTCCTCCTTTGTGTTCAAAGTTCTAGTGATAAGTCACTGAGGGAGAGTACAGGAAATGTTGTTCAAGGTCTGCTCTGTAAGCAGCCTTGACCAAGTTGTCTGGGATCATTTAAACATACACACAACCTTGTTAAGAGCGTTAGATTGCAGTTTCTAAACTCGCCTTCCAAGGACAAAGCTTCCTCAAAAAGCTTCCCAGTTCCACCACATGTTTTTCTGACTTTGAGGCAGTGATTCATTCACTTTAGGGGAACTGCTTTAGCAATGCTGTCTTTAAGGAACTTCTTATAGCTTAAAGAGTCAGGGGAATTGTGTTTGTCCTCAGTTTCTTGTGGAACATGAGAGAAAGAGCCAGAGATGGAGTGGGGAAGAGAGAGCTGCAGATAAGCATATGGTCACCTGTGGTTTTACGTATTTCCTCACAGATGGGAAAATGTTGAGTCATGGGTTGCAGTTTGTTGTAAATGCAGCTGTAAGCACTCAGACTAGTGCTGGGCGGTATACCGGTTCATACCGAATACCGGTGTTTATTTTTCTTATGATATTAATTTTTAAAATACCGCAATACCGGTGTCATTTAAATAACGTTCGAAACGCGACACTGTTACAGAGGGGTCTCTTTTCACTGTTGCATTTTGGCGAGGATACAGCTGTATGTTTTACTAAGCGTGAAATTTCCGAAACTGAAGCACTAGTAGAATGTGATGAGAGAGACGAAGTCATCCACAATATCCACATCGACAGCCACAAATATCCACCGTCCGCTGCCATCAGCTCCCGCGTCTCTCGCACACGAGCACAACTTTAGCACTATATTTAACAACTTTCAGACCCTATTAGCGGCTTTTTTTCACCATAGAATATACATACTGACAAACCTAGCAACTTTTTTGGATAAACCTTATGGTTCAGTTAGAAGATGTCGCCAGTGCTGCCCCGTGAACGCGAGAGGTCTGACTTTCCTGGCACAGTGTTGCCTCTCTCTTCGTCTGTTCTGTGCAGTGAGCTGTGCGGCAGAGAAGAAGCAGTGCATTCAGCTGGCCGTACTGCAGCAGAGCCGTCAGTAAAGGAGTACAAAACAGCGTTTCCAAGCACCTGTCACTTACTGACAGTTTGGAGGTATAAATATGAGCTTAGATCGTCTGAGAATATTACTCTCTTGTTTTATATATATATATTTTTTTTTTTGTTACTCGGACGCAGGCAGTGCGTTGACAACCACCGCATAGCCGCTCTTTAGTGTAATGTTAGACGCATGTTGATTTTATCAGACGATGTCGCGATTATAAATGAGTGACTCCTGGTCGACATGTATTAATGGGTCATGATTAGTCACTATTTAGTGTGGAATTTTTCTACAATATTCGCTCATCATGACAAGAAAATATGGCATTGTAAGTCAATCTACTGCAGTTTTTCCTCTCTCAGTCAGTAGAAAATGTTGTAAACACCCGGTTATGCATGAAAAAAAAAAAACGTCATATACCATTAAACCGGTATAATTTTGAAAACTACTGTGATATACATTTTTGGTCATACCGCCCAGCACTAACTCAGACTCAACAAATCCCAGCTATAGCTGGAAATTGGAAAATGGTTACATTAAAAAAAGCAAAGAAAATTACTGGAACCAAATGATTTTCATGATATCTACTCCAATCTTCAGTGTCACAAGATCCCTCAGAAATCATTCTGAGATGCTGATTTGGAGCTCAAGAAACATTTGATAACCAATGTTGTAAAGAGCAGATAATACAAACCCGATTCCAAAAAAGTTGGGACACTGTACAAATTGTGAAGAAAAAAGGAATGCAATAATTTACAAATCTCATAAACTTATATTTTATTCACAATAGAATATAGATAACATATCAAATGTTGAAAGTGAGACATTTTGAAATGTCATGCCAAATATTGGCTCATTTTGGATTTCATGAGAGTTACACATTCCAAAAAAGTTGGGACAGGTAGCAATAAGAGGCCGGAAAAGTTAAATGTACATATAAGGAACAGCTGGAGGACCAATTTGCAACTTATTAGGTCAATTGGCAACATGATTGGGTATAAAAAGAGCCTCTCAGAGTGGCAGTGTCTCTCAGAAGTCAAGATGGGAAGAGGATCACCAATTCCCCCAATGCTGCGGCGAAAAATAGTGGAGCAATATCAGAAAGGAGTTTCTCAGAGAAAAATTGCAAAGAGTTTGAAATTATCATCATCTACAGTGCATAATATCATCCAAAGATTCAGAGAATCTGGAACAATCTCTGTGCGTAAGGGTCAAGGCCGGAAAACCATACTGGATGCCTGTGATCTTCGGGCCCTTAGACGGCACTGCATCACATACAGGAATGCTACTGTAATGGAAATCACAACATGGGCTCAGGAATACTTCCAGAAAACATTGTCGGTGAACACAATCCACCGTGCCATTCGCCGTTGACGGCTAAAACTCTATAGGTCAAAAAAGAAGCCATATCTAAACATGATCCAGAAGCGCAGGCGTTTTCTCTGGGCCAAGGCTCATTTAAAATGGACTGTGGCAAAGTGGAAAAAGTTCTGTGGTCAGACGAATCAAAATTTGAAGTTCTTTTTGGAAAACTGGGACGCCATGTCATCCGGACTAAAGAGGACAAGACAACCAAGTTGTTATCAGCGCTCAGTTCAGAAGCCTGCATCTCTGATGGTATGGGGTTGCATGAGTGCGTGTGGCATGGGCAGCTTACACATCTGGAAAGGCACCATCAATGCTGAAAGGTATATCCAAGTTCTAGAACAACATATGCTCCCATCCAGACGTCGTCTCTTTCAGGGAAGACCTTGCATTTTCCAACATGACAATGCCAGACCACATACTGCATCAATTACAACATCATGGCTGCGTAGAAGAAGGATCGGGTACTGAAATGGCCAGCCTGCAGTCCAGATCTTTCACCCATAGAAAACATTTGGCGCATCATAAAGAGGAAGATGCGACAAAGAAGACCTAAGACAGTTGAGCAACTAGAAGCCTGTATTAGACATGAATGGGACAACATTCCTATTCCTAAACTGAGCAACTTGTCTCCTCAGTCCCCAGACGTTTGCAGACTGTTATAAAAGAAGAGGGGATGCCACACAGTGGTAAACATGGCCTTGTCCAACTTTTTTGAGATGTGTTGATGCCATGAAATTTTAAATCAACTTATTTTCCTTAAAATTATAAATTTTCTCAGTTTAAACATTTGATATGTCATCTATGTTGTATTCTGAATAAAATATTGAAATTTGAAACTTTCACATCATTGCATTCTATTTTTATTCACAATTTGTACAGTGTCCCAACTTTTTTGGAATCGGGTTTGTACACTGTAGAAGAAATACTAGGGCTGTGTTCGAAATTTCCCATATACCCTTAAATAGGGCACTATAGAGTGGGGGAACTATGACGTCACTCTGTAGGCAGATCAGCTGTTACCATGAAACTGGTTCCCTCGACAAAAAGCTAATAGGATTTTTCCATAGGCTTTTGGATTATCGCAAAACATAAGCTCTATGTTCAATCATAGTTTATGAGACTTACACGTTTTGTCCATCAAGTTAATCTTCACAAAATAATTTAACTTTGACGAATTTTGAAGCCTAAAGAAAAGCGCCAGAACTGAAAAGCTAAACTTAGGCTATAAACGAACTACTGCTCCACGGTCGCTCGCCTTCAACGTCACCAGCACCACGCTCCCAACAACTTTCTCAAACTTATTTTTAACGTTCAGTGAAAAGGATTTCCACTGTATATGAATTTTAATCCACGCTACATGAACCGTTTCATATAAACTGAAATAAATACAAAACTAGAGCCAAACTGAAATGAGACATTAGTTATAAATAGCATAATGAATAAATGAAATAATCATAAAAGGACATATGAAAGCATGTATTTCTGTACATTTCGAAATAAGGTGCATTAAAAATCAATAATTCCTTGATTAATATGAATTAAAAATGTATCGCAGCATATTCAATCTTTTTGCATATGGTAAGATTAAACTTATTTTTGTGAACTAAGCTCCACATTTCAGCTCATTTTGTTAGGGTGGGTACACTGTTATTTTATCCTAGGAAATCCTCAATCTATATATATATATATATATATGCTTTCTAACAGCTACATGTGGCTGTAAACATTTAATGTCAACATGGCTTTAAGCACTATGCATCATTAAAGTTTCACTTTCACCACGTAAAGCCGGTAAATGTGGTGTTTACATGTAATAATCGTAATATGAGTTTACCTTATGGTACGAACCCAGAGTCTCCGGATCATTTAGTGATAAAACAAGCATCTTCCGTCCGAAGCCTTGTCGTATTTCAGGGCAAAGCAAAAAAACGAACAACAATATAAAATGCGGGAAACTATTAATTGGTTATTCTAAAATTGAATTGTATTACAAATTATACTACAACTGGAAAATACTGTAAATTGATAAGCTGTTTGGCGTGATGACTTTGAATGTCTCCGACAGGCCTGTAGTCCCATTTAGCAACTTATTAGCAACCGTCTTTTTTAAGAAATGTAACGGCTGTAACAGCTTAAACAAAATCACGATTGTGTTGTAGCTGGTGTGTTTTATGTCGTAGAATAAAACATGAAATTATCTTGAGCTTGTGTGAACCACGGACCTTATTTAAGGGATTTAACCAAAATCCCATTCAAAAAACCCATTGACTCTGGGACGATGGAACCGGAAGTGCTAAAATGCTAACTCGCTTCTGGGTTTTCGCCTACAAAGTGACATCATAGTTCCACCACTCTTAAGGAGGGGACAGCCATTCATAGGGGTGTCCAAAACTATAGTGGACGTTATCGATTGGACTCGTCCAATCCCATAATTCACCACAATAACAACTGATGTACACTCAGTAGCTAGAGAATACCCATAATGCACTGTGAGGGTCATGCCAAATATAAATTCCCGCATATCACCAGAAGATGGCGCCTGCAGCTGAATAATATATCTATTTTCCAAACCACTGGTCCAATGACAGAGTTCAGTATAAATCTTTTCATTACTACTGGAGCTGCGAGTTAGCTTGGTTTTGCGATGATTTTAAAACAGCAAGCGCAAACTATTCAAAAGCAGCCGCTTTTCTGGCGGAAATTCTTCAAATATGTGGCTTGAGCAGCTTTAGTCTGGCACACAATATTTTGATAGTTGTATCAATTTGAAATCCATTTTCTCCATTTCTTGCTCAGTTACAACACGAGAAAGTTGAACTGGAGCAGCACTTGGAACAGGAGCAGGAGTTTCAAATCAACAAACTGATGAAGAAGATCAAAAAGCTGGAGAACGACACGATCTCCAAACAACTCACCTTAGAGCAGGTAACTCCTTCAAATCTTGCGCTGCGAGATTGATGAAAAAAAGTATTTGCATATATTTGAACTCTTTTGTGTTCTTTTAGCTTAGACATGAAAAGATCGACTTGGAAAACACCTTAGAGCAAGAACAAGAATCTCTTGTGAATCGTCTTTGGAAACGCATGGACAAACTGGAAGCAGAAAAAAGGCCAGTGCAGTTCTGTTGTCAGTAGCTGCTGCTTTGGGTAGCACTGGTCTGAAATATAAACACTGCCTTGTAACTGAGAGAGTAGAGATGGCACTTTGAATATTTAAAGTGCCCTACATGTGCTGAGCACCTGCTTAAGTGTTTTATAGGTCCGCTATATCTCTATGCTTTCTTTCCTGATGAAAGAGATTTACAGATCGGTTTTGTTCCAACCCTGCAGGATTCTTCAGGAGAAGCTTGACCAGCCTGTCTCTGCTCCACCGTCCCCCAGAGACATCTCCATGGAGATCGAGTCGCCTGAGAATATGATGCGACACATCCGATTCCTCAAGAGTGAGGTGGAGCGATTGAAGAAGAACCTCCGCACTGCAGAGCTGCAGCGTACGTACCGGACTGCTTTCCATTTACTCGTGGTCCTTTGACAATATAAAATATAAACTTGCCCTGTTTATTTCGACAACCAGTATAGCACTCATTCATCATATCTATTCTTGCACAAATATTCTGCAAAGAAAACTTTTGTCTTTCGTAATCTTTTATCCAAATGTAATAACTTGTGCTGGCCCTGAAACAACTTTCCGTTTCATCTGATGATCAAAAGTGACAAAAAGTCTTTTCACAATTATAACCAGGTGGTATACAATTTTATGACCACTAGATGGCAGTACTTACATTGACAAGAACAAAAACTGGGCTTTTGTGATGCCATAGGTGTCCACTTTATTTTTATAGTTCATATAATCTTATTCTTCTCCCCTACAGTTCAGGCACCATTGCATCACCAAAGTGGTGTTTCATTGAATCAGTGTTATTTAGTGTGGACTTGTGAAGAGGTGAAGGTGTCACAAGTTATGTTGATATGCTATCAAAAAAACATTTTCTCAATTTCAGCAAAACCTCATTGGTTTATTATAGTTAACTAAAACTAAAACCATGAACATACTTGTTACTTGAAATAAAATATAAAAAAGCGTTTTATATACAGGTACATCTCCAAAAATTAGAATATGGTGAAAAAGTTTTTTTTTCTTGTAATTTATTTCAAAAAGTGAAACATTCATATATTTTAGATTCATTACATGTAAAGTAAAACACTTCAAAACTTTTTTTTGTTTTAATTTTTATGATTAGAGCTTACAACCAATGATAGTCAAAAATCAGTATCTCAAAATATTAGAATATTAACATTTGAGTTTCTATAAATGACCATCCATACAGTATAAATTCTGGGTATCTCTTGTTCTTTGAAACCTCAATAATGGGGAAAACTGCTGACTTGTCAATGGTCCAGAAGACGATCATTGACACCCTCCACAAAGAGGGTAAGTCACAGAGTCATTACTGAAAGGGGTGGCTGTTCAAGGAGTGCTGTATCAAAGCATATTAAATGCAAAGTTGACTGGAAGGAAGAAATTGGGTAGGAAAATGTGCACAAGCAACAGGGATGACCGCAAGCTTGAGAATACTGTCAAGCAAAGCCGATTCAAACACTTGGGAGAGCTTCACAAGGAGTGAACTGAAGCTGGAGTCAGTGCATCAAGAGTCACCACGCTCAGAAATCTTCAGGAAAAGGGCTACCAAGCCACTTCTGAAACAGAAACATCGTCAGAAGCATCTTACCTGGGCTAAGGAGAAAAAGAACTGGACTGTTGCTCAGTGGTCCAAAGTCCTCTTTTCAGATGAAAGTAAATTGTTTCATTTGGAAATCAAGGTCCCAGAGTCTGGAGGAAGAGTGGAGAGGCACAGAATCCATGTTGCTTGAAGTCCAGTGTGAAGTTTCCACAGTCAGTGATGATTTGGGCTGCCATGTTATCTGCTGGTGTTGGTCCACTGTGTTTTCTGAAGTCCACAGTCAACGCAGCCATCTACCAGGAAATTTTAGAGCACTTCATGCTTCCTTCTGCTGACAAGCTTTATAGAGATGCTGATTTCATTTTCCAGCAGGACTTGGCACCTGCCCACACTGCCAAAGGTACCAAAAACTGGTCCAATGACCATGGTGTTACTGTGCTTGATTGGCCAGCAAACTCACCTGACCTGAACCCCATAGAGAATCTGGGTATTGTCAAGAGGAAGATGAGAGACACCAGACCCAACAATGCAGATGACCTGAAGGCTGTTATCAAAGTAACCTGTGCTTCCATTACACCTGAGCAGTGCCACAGGCTGATTGCCTCCATGCCACGCCGCATTGATGCAGTAATTCATGCAAAAGGAGGCCAACCAAGTATTGAGTGCATAGAAATGAACATACTTTTCAGAAGCCTGACATTTCTGTTTAAAATATCCTTTTTTTTGTTGATCTTATGTAATATGCAAATTTTCTGAGACACTGAATTTGGGGTTTTCATTATCTGTAAGCCATAATCATCAAAATTTCAAGAAATAAATGCTTGAAATATTTCACTCTGTGTAATGAATCTATATAATATATGGGTTTCACTTTCAGAAATGAGTGACAAAAAATATTGACCTTTTTTAATGATATTCAAAAAAAAAATTTTTTTTTTAGATGTACCTGTGTGTCTATATACACTATATTGCCAAAAGTATTGGGTCTTCTATTTTTAATAAAAGGTTTGACTACTTTAGTAATTTCCATGAGTACAAATCTTAATGTTTAATCATATAATGATATTCTAGGGAATTGTGTGCTTCTAATATTATAGCAACAGTTTGGACAGAACTCTTTTCTATTCTAACATGACAGTGTCTCTGTGTATAAGACAAGGATCAAAGAGAAATGATGATTCAGTCAGTGTGGAAGAACTTGACTGGTCTGCAGAAAGACAAGTCCTAATCCCAGCTGAACACCTCTGGTGTGACTTTAAATGCAGACCTTGAGCCAAAAATTCATCACCAAACACCAAATCTGGGATACAGTCATATCATACACTTCAAAACTGTTGCAACAGAGGTGGAAATACAATTTTTACGGACATGAATTATGTTTCCATCTTTGTTGCCACAGTTTGGAAGTGCTTTTTCTCTTCTAAAGAAGGGGGTGTCCCAGTACTTTTGTCCCTATAATGAATGTACAAGTCATTGGTGTTTGGTGATGAGTTTTTGGCTTTATGTTTGTGATGTTAAATTGTAAGTTTCATGGTTTTAATTAATTAGACATGCTTTTTGATTTATACAACTTAATTGAACCATTAAAAAGGAGTCCAAAAAAAATTTAACTGAAAAAATTGGAATCCAGAAAATTGAAACGGAAAAAACTGAATTTAGAAAAAAATAAAACTGAATTTGGGTATATATATATATATATGTATATGTGTGTGTGTGGTGTGTATACAGTGTTTCCCCTACCATTATTTTAGGGGGATGGCCCGCACCCCCCGCCCCCCTTGAAGGTCAAGTTAATTTTATTTTCTCTATAGCGTCAGATCACAAAAGTAATTTAATGTTACCTTTACTATAGAACAGGTCCATATCTTGTTCTTTTGTTAAGCAAACTAAATAGCCTTATGTTATTTAGCAATAATTATTTAGCAATGTTATTTAGCAGTCTTATTTACACAACGGCATGACATTTCTGTCTCTACGTTACATGGTCAACTCTCTATATTGCGCACAGCGGAGTTCTGCCACGGTTTGCGCGCACACACACACACACGTGAGCACACTCCCACTCGTATTTGTTAATATTACGCCGCAAAACAACTATTTAAATATGACTTCTGCCTGTGTCTGTTAATGTATGGCACAGACGCGCACGTTTGTATACTGCTCATTTGTTTTTCATTCATTAAAAGATAAATTAAATGAATGCTTTTATGCTGGACAAAATATACGGAGCATATATGTATGTGTGTGTGTAATATTTATACATTTTTTAGCTAGCGGGATTATCGTTTTCATTTAGTTTAATTTGATGTACTATAATAACTAAAGCGGAAATAAAAAATAACAAAAAATATGTAGCGATTAATAAAAAAAACAAAAACTAACAACAAAATTACTAAAACCTACATTAAAATAAAAATGGAAAAATAAAACCTAATTTAGAATATTAATAAAAACTATAATAGTTTCACATGATACTAAAATAATGCTGTTTCGATTTTTGTAAAATAACAACACATGCTCTGATACGGCAAGTGATATTTCCATCAACTGGTCCAAAACTTTCTGACAGTCACATGCTTTTTATTATGTTGACCTCATTTGGTCTCATGGTTGTGCATATGAACAAATGCACTGTTACCGTATGACTTCACCATAAAGATAAGCTCTGCTCATTGCAGTGTGTGTGTGTGTGTGTGTGTGTGTGTGTGTGTGTGTGTGTGTGTGTGTGTGTGTGTGTACAGATACAGAGAAGAGGGCTCAGTACATAGAGGAAGACCGCCACATGCGGGAGGAGAACATCCGGCTGCAGAGGAAGCTCCAGAGGGAGGTGGAGCGCAGGGAGGCGCTGTGCCGGCAGCTCTCTGAGAGCGAGTCCAGCTTGGAGATGGACGATGAGAGGTACTCCCCAAAACACTGCACATTTTGTATGTCACCTAATCAAACACACCTGAATTTTTGGGATGAAAGAATGGATGAAACGCTTTTGTCCGTGTTTCACTCCGTCTCGAATCACACTCACTGAAAAAGCGCTCAAGAAACCGTATCTCTTCCGCAGCTCGGTACGTTATTTTAGTCCACTACGCTCTGTCTTTTTTTTTAGTCTCGAGCAAGAGACAGTAGGACATTCACGTTAAATGGAATTAGGTTAAACAAATTTTGTATTTTGACTAGACGAACTAAATAACAAATATGCTATTTTAAAAATTTTTGTACAAACTGGCCTACATTATTATTATATTTTTTTTCTCTCTGTGACACTTTTTATTGTGTTGACAGCAAAATGTAAAACTAATTTGATTCTGGACAAGACGAATAAAATGGATTTTGTGCAGACCATTTTATTTGTTCAAGGTTCAGGTCTCTCTCTTATTCAGTCACAGGCTATAAATTTAAATGTGAGATTCTGAAACGACATATAGTCCGCTCACTTGGCGGGAACGGTCGGGTCAGGAAGAAAATTATTTAATAAAAGTAACAGCGGGTGAACAAGAGCATATATAAATAATATAGAATAAAAGAAATGAGATGTTATAGATGTGCAAAAACAGTATATGGGACTTAATAAATAGTAATATGAACAAGAGTGGAATAAAGGTTGTATATATGAGCTAATAATGAGTTTGTAAATGTGGGAAAGAGGGGAACTAGTTTTTGCCATCATCTCTCTTTCAGTAGGCTAGTGGAAATTTAAATGTGAGATTCTAGCTCAGTAGGTACAAGCACCGAACACTTGTACACAGCCGAACACTGAGCTAGCCTGATGTTCCCTTTTTATGTTGCACTTTGAAAAACCCAAATCAGAAAAAAAACTATTTTATGTTGCAAATTAAAAAGGTTGTTATTATAAATGTAGCCTAATTAATCGTTAAATAATATTAATGACATCCTAATTTGCTGTTACATACGATGCAGAGTTTCAACTAACACATTTTTCAACAAGTTGCATTTGGACAAGTGCGTTTATATCCACGGACTGTTAGCCGAAAAACAATGTCTAAAGAAATAGGAATCGAAGTTTAGCACAACTCACCAGAACAAAGCACGGGGCATGTTAAGCTCGGCTTGTTGTTTCTGCAGCTTGCTCGGGTTGTTATTATTTTAATAATTTATTGTACAAAGAATGGGTTATAAATGATGACAAAGACTGTTCCATAATTCCTATTAAACTCAGAAGATATTGAAAAAAAAACTAAGTTATAGAAATTAATATTATTTTGTTATTGTTGATATCATTTTCTGTTTTAAGAATAAAGAAGACTACTTTATTATTATTATTAATTTCCATGTTCATTTACAAGCTGCATGCGTTCTTGATCAAAAGTAATTCAGGGCTCTAGACTCATTCTTCCCACTGGTCGTAATCAAGATTACATGTTCAGATTACAGCTCTGGAAACAGCCCACAGTGTCTTGTTATTCAGATAGATTTTATTGATTAAATATAATAATTTGACAAAAGATCATCTTATAAGGTTGCAACACATGCCCTGGTAATCATTTGGCAAATAATGCTCTGTAATGAAGTTTCTCACACAACTGTGAATTGAAACAATTTGAAGAATATGAAAAGCTTTGGGAGTCAGCTGGCCACAACAGGCCTAACCAGTCAGTGTACCAGCACAAAAACACATCAACAAAGTATTGTAAAATTATCGTTTTGGATCAAATCCCAGAAAATGTTGCCTATGTAACACCTACTGCTTCAATTATATGCTCTATTCTAACCTCTATCTATTGTTATGCAGGTACTTCAATGAGATGTCCGCTCAAGGCCTACGTCCTCGTACCGTATCCAGCCCCATTCCCCACAGCCCCTCCCCGTCCTCCAGCAGACCCATCTCACCAGGTACACCAGGTTTACTTGCTAAAATATATTATGTACATTTCCTCATTCACTTGATTATTTGATTTGCTATTGAAAATTGTTTTAGTGTATGGGCCACAGTTTATATTGCAATAATAAAAAACGTTATAAACTGGTTCAGAGTTGGTAAACCTAAGTTGACTAAGTCAGATTCAGTCCACACCTCTCTTCAGGAGCAGGACTGGCCAACATTCCTTTGCAGAAAAGAACATTCAAATTAATTTAAACATCAACACTAAAGTCCGAAGCACATTCAGTCCACACCTCTCTTCAGGAGCTTTAGAACTGGCCAACATTCCTTTGCTTTGAAAATGGAATGCCGGAACATTCAAATTAATTTAAACACTCAACATTACAATACATCATTTAAACAGAAACTTTTCTTTATTGGCAGCTACAACAAAAACCTAATTTTGACTGAAATCGAAGCATTTATCCTTCTATTAAAATATCTATCTAAGATAGGAGGAATATTTTAATGGAAAATACTATGAATATTTTATTAAAATATTTGTTCTCTCCAAAATGGAAATGCAGTCTTCGTTTACTCCTGTCATTCCAAACATGTGTAAAGTCTTTGTGACACAAAAAATGAATTCTGGAATCGTATCAACTTTTCAACATAATGAAAGTAAACGAGGACTGGATCTGTGAAGCTCCAACGTTACAAAAAGCTTCAATACAAGTATCATAAAAGGGCTTTATATGACTCTGTTTTACTATATTACTAGTCTTCTGAAGTTGTTTGATAATACAAAATGTCGGTCATTCAATACATGTACTCATAAAATGAGGCTATGTTGTTATTCATATTTGGAATGTATACTAGTCATTTGATATCTGAAGTTGTTTGAATTTTCTTTTAGATCAGCTTCTTTTTAATAGTCAATTCTACTTATGAGGCTATGTTGTTATTCATATATGGAATGTATATTCATTTGATATCTATGAATTTTCTTTTAGAACATTTTAAGGAGATTAATGAATTTATTAATAGAATTTCTATTCTGACATTTAAGGAGATTAATGACTTGAATTTCTATTCTCACGAAACTCCCTATTTATTGTTGTTGAATGAGAAATGGCAACCAGTATATTAATGCTGCAAGAAATGCACCTCAAGTAATTTGCTGAAGCCTTGCTGACTTTCTACGCATGTTCTGTGCTGCAGGGTTGTCATATGCGAGTCACACAGTGGGCTTCACCCCGCCAGCTACACTGACCAGAGCAGGCATGTCCTTCTACAACACACCCGGCCTGCATGTCCACGTAGGAGCCTCTCACGGCATTGCAGTGAGTTCCTTCTGCACCATCATCTCTCTCTCTCTCTCTCTCTCGCTCTCTCTCTCTCTCTCTCGCTCTCTCTCTCTCTCTCTTCTCTCGCTCTCTCTCTCTCTCTCTCTCTCTCTCTCTCTCTCTCTCTGTCTTGTCTCTCTCTCTCTCGCAGGCATGTCCTCGCATCCACTGCCTGCATATCTCTCTCTCTCTCTGTCTCTGTCTCTGTCTCTGTCTCCTCTCTCTCTCTCTGTCTCTCTCTCTCTCTGTGTGTTGTGTGTGTGTACATATACGCAAAGGATTAAAGGAACACTCCACTTTTTTGCAAATAGGCTTATTTTACAACTCCCCTAGAGTTAAACAGTTGAGTTTTACTGTTTTTGAATCCATTCAGCCGATCTCCGGGTCTGGCGGTAGCACTTTTAGCTTAGCTTAGCACAGATCATTGAATTGGATTAGACCATTAGCATCTCGTTAAAAAACTTGACTCTTCTGTAAAACTTGACTCTTACATCGTACTATAAAAAAGTTGCGAAGGCCGATATGGCTGGGAACTATACTCTCATTCTGGCGTAATAATCAAGAAACTTTGCTGCCATACCATAGGTGCAGCAGGCGCAATGATATTACGCAGCGCCTGAAAGTAGTCCGCTATATCATAACTAGTTACCTAGCTGGGGACTACTTTCAGGTGCTGCGTAATATCATGCTACGTTACAAGTGCTACCGGCTGAATGCATGGGCATTGGAAGCAAAATAAATTTGGGTGGGTCCTCCCCCAGAAAAAAATATTACGGAGTGTCTATTTACACTAACTCCACCCACCAATATGTGATAGTCAACATTACAAAAGATGATTGTCAATTGTTAGCTTGTGTGGCGCAGATGGTAAAGCGTATGCAATAGTAGCTTTGACACGATTGATCCGGGTTCGAATCCGTCTTTTGGCTAACTTTTTTTTCTCCCTTTTCAAATGTCAAATCACATCAGAAAAGCATTTATTTTTAATAAAAAAGGAAATAATAAAAAAGTTGAAAATAAAGTATCAGGTAGGGTAAGGGTAGGTTTAGGGAGGGCTTTTGTCCCAATAAGATGGCATCCATTTAATAATTTGAATTAAAATTCAAATGTACACTCAATAACTTATTATTGCATACTGTTTTATAATGAATTACAATGCGGAGGTGCAGATAATTGCAACTATTTGCAAATAAATAGTAAAAAAAGCAGAAAATCCTGCTGTTTTAACATAGTGTAAATAGAATCCTCATTAATATTTGCACTAATTCCAAAAAATTGCTGGAGTATATGCCATTGTCTGTAGTCTAGAGCCTTTTAATAAACGGAGCATGTCGCCTTATTGGCATGTGTTATTTACATGACCTCTGCCTACTAATGTCACAACATTACAAAAGACGGCCATTTAAAAACACGTCTCCAGTGGCGTAGCTGGTCAAAAGTGTAGTGTTTTTGACGCAAGAGACTAGAGTTCGTTTCCGCCTTTTGCCGAAATCGTTTTCACATCTCATATTACATCGGAAAGGCATTTGTTTTTAATGCAAAATAAAAATGAAGTAAATAATCAAAGTTTAAATAAAGTACCGGGTAGGGTTAGGTGTATCTGAGCAGTAGATACTGTATACTTGGTTATTTTATAACTGACAAATACAATAACACAAAGATACAAATTAAATAAACAGTGCTTAAATTTTTTTTTTTGGAGGTCTACTCACATTACTGTTCACTTAAGTAATATAGCCTACAAAATAAATTTAATAAAAAAAAAAAATGTAAAATAACACCGTAGTTCTCACTGTACAGTTTGATAGATCAATGCTTATTAAAGGGGTCATGGGATGCCCACTTTACACAAGTTGATATGATTCTTTAGGGTCTTAATGAAAAGTCTATAACATACTTTGGTTAAAATTTCTCAATGGTAGTATAAAAAACACCTTCTTTACCCTGTTAAAAAAATCAGCTCCGTTTTTATCAAGCCATTATAGTCTATGTTGCTTTAAATGTTAATGAGCTCTGCTGACCCCGCCCCTCTCTTCCGTGGAGGGACGAGCAGTACTGTTTACTTTAGCCGTGAAACTGGCTAACTAGCACGTTCTTATGAAAGGCGATTTGCAAAGATTCATAAATTCCCTTATGCTCACTTCTGTAGATGAAGCTGGATCACGAATGATTCGCGTGAACATAGAGGCATTTAAGCAGATCGGGGATCGTAGCATTCCCTTCAAAACGAAAGTAACTTTAATCCTCTGCGTCTTCAGCGGCTCAGATGTCGGGAGTTAATAATGACTGCTATATTTATTATTACATCCAACAACTAAATGCCTCAATCACTTAATCGGAGACGTTCTTGTATTGCCCTGCAGTCATATGTTAATTTGCTTGTCAGTGCACACAATTCAGATTCACCCTTTCTTTTGAGAGACAATAACTTTATACACGGTGCACTTTCAGATTTAAAACTTAGCAAGATGTTTTCATTCATTTCATTCACTTAGAGCTGTGTTACACACTGCATGAAAGGTAATTTTCAAAAATCTCTAATAGGGGCACTTTAATATCACAGCCACTGGCCTAAAGTGGAAGTAGACGTTTGAATGTTTAGTTCTCTCCTCTATCAACACAATTAAACAGGGCTCTCGTGTTGTGTGCTCTGAAGCTCCTCCGCGTGAGCGCAATCTCTCTTTTGAATTGCGAAGAGCAAAAATGCATAACAGACCAGGGCTCTAGACTAACTTTTTGCACTGGTTGCACTGGTGCGACTTTTTTTCTTAGGTGCACCAGCACAAAAGTTAGGTGCACCCAAATTTTCAAATAGGTAATATTGACTAGTAAACGATTAACTAACAATCTGGTCAACATAAAGTTCTTTATTTGAAGCACAATTCTACAAGAAAGGTAACTTACTGAAAAAGTGTGGTGCTTAAGTGCTTTACTGAGCTGATATTTAAACTTAAAACATCTCAAGATAAATGAAATAAAAAGAAAATCTAAATTAAGTGTTTTAAGGGCTTCAAACTGAACATCTCATGGCTCAATGTCTTATGGACTATCCTCCATTGCAGTCACATGCCCCTCGGATGACCAACTCCTGTAGTTTGTCCTTCTTGATCTTTGGCCTTGGCTAAACCAGCTGGACACACTCTCTCTAGCATCAACATCTTCCAGACTTGACCCTCTACACTGATTCTTATCAGATCTTCCACTGTGTCTGAATGAAGGGATGCTCTAGTGCAGTGCTTCTCAAACCCTCCCCTTAAACCTATAAAAAAATCCGGCACCCCCATCCCACCTAAGACTACCAAATAATTTCAGAAAAATTCAGAGGAAAAAAAAACCTTCTGTCTGTACATTATGAAAAACGGTATTACTACTCTTATCGATCCGGTACTTTAACGGTATTCTCATCTGTACTTTTTGGTATTTATATATATACATACATACATATATACATACATACATGTATGAACTATATATTTATATGATAGATTAGTAGCTTACTTAACATGGCTTTATATTCTGAAATGTTAAATAAATATTTAATTAAATCAATATAAAACATCAATTGTAAATGCACCAGTGTGCAGGCATTTTTAATGTTTTATATACATAAGATACAGTAAGAACATGAACAAAGAAACAAAGTTAAATAAACTGACAAATATACCATTTGTCATACCATAAAACAAATGTACAAATGTAATGAAAAAAACAGTGCTTTCATTTATCTATGATGGTCTACTAACATTAATGTTCAGTTAAGTAATAGCTACAAAATAAATCTAAAAGTGATCAAATATAAATGAACACTGCATAGTTTTCACTGTATGTATTGATAGATTAATGCTTATTAAAGCTATAACTTTATTCAGATTAAGAGCTGTGAGTGATTTTCTCTTTGTATTTTGTTCTTTGATTAACATTAATGAAGCACCAGTCTGTCACTTTAAGACAAAATATTGACACACAATTTTCTCCCAACTGTTCTCGTTCACTTTAAGACATAAACTGTGTTTAAGTGAATACTCTCCAAGCCGGCCGTTTTTACATGTTTTGTGTGTATTTGATCGTTTGGACGCGCCCGAAGCTCAAAGTGTACTTTGCTTGTCAGTTTTAGAGCGCGTCGCACACACGCGCGCACACACACACACACACACACACGCGCGCGCGCGCACACTTCAGCCTGGGGAACAGCGTCTCTCGTGTGGATTGTACTTTCAACGTTTTATTATCAAACATGTCCAGCAATTTAGTAACTGTAAAGACGGCATTTTACAACAATCGACAGACGATTGATCTGATTCTGACGTTCAGGTTTGGTCAGGGAGGAACTAATGTGTAACGCTGTGAAGAGAAGGAAGTTGTGCTAGAAGAAACTCGGCTATAATCCTTAGAAGCCAAAAAAAATTAAATAACTTAGTTTAATATAACAGCCACGGGCCTAAAGTGTAAGCATGTTTTAATGGTTATTTCTCTCTTCTATCATAAACAGGGCTTTCATGTTGCGCGTGCTGAAACTCATCCACGTGAGCGATCTCGCTTCTGAATTGGGAATAGCAAAAATGCATCATAGACAAAAGTTTGAATATTATTTCATATAAAAACAGCTGGTGACTCTGGCGGGATAGAATTTGCAAGATAATGTATATATATAGCAATAATAAATGTATGTGTGTTTTCTTAATTTCTCCAGTACCGATAGCAGAACCGTTAACGTCAGAGCTTATCGATACTCCGGTCTTTTATAATTTAGCCCCGGGACCGATTAAATACCAGATTTCGGTACCCATCCCTAATTTTAATGCAGCCAAATTCTCAAACTGTTTTCCTTTATAAATGTTACAGTTTATTTTGTCAGTCAACGGGATAAATATGAAATAGTGACACAGCCCTTTAAGAATACATAACCAGCTCTCCCTTCCAAGAAGCTAGTCTGCACTTCACTATCTCTGATTGGTTTAGACCACAATATGGGCCTAATGTGTGTCTGTTGTTGAACCACAGGGAGTCGCAGAGAATTTTTTTTTTTCTCAAACGGCTGGACGCACCAGTGCGACCTCAGATTTTTGTTAGTTGCACCCTTGAGAAATTGGTCGCACTCTAGAGCCCTGCAGACAAATGTCCTGCTATTATTGCATAAAAAACAGTGACACTGGCGAAATAGAATTAGCAAGATATTGTCTGTATAGCAATAATAAATGTATGTGTATTTTCTTAATTTCTCTAGTACCGGTAGCAGAACTGTTAACGTCAGAGCTTATCAATACACCTGTCTTTCATAATTTAGCCCTGGGGCCGATTAAATACTGGGTTTCAACCAACACGATTTGGGATTTTGGTCACATGTCCAGAAACAGAGCTGTTGCATAAAGTGTTCCAGAGTAACCGGTTTATTTCTGCTACTGTCAGAGAGTGGATTTGCATGTTCATGTCTATACAGACAAATAGCATGTGGACAATTTTTGTGGGGGAAAATATTTAGTTTGTCTTCAAGTTGATCATGCTATTTGCCACATGTACCTACAGAAAGCTACTTAATTTGAAAGTGACTTGTATGTGAGCTTTGATAATGTACAGTGGATCCTTTTTACCCACATAATTTTACTTTCATTTGCTAATGTGACTGCGCTTTAATTCAGTTCACCTAACAGTTAATTCAGGAGTCATTTGAGTAATTAGCACAGTTTCCATGCAGGGCCTAGTCTGTACTGTATCTTGTTGTGATGTATTTATTTTGTGCGAAAGGTCATTTAATTACATTTGTAACCAAATGATCTGCAGAAACCAGCCTGTGTTTCCACTGATCTGAGAGTCACAAGATGACATAACTGATTATTTTACTACATAACCTGCCCAGAAAAAAACAGCTCATCATGGCCAAGTGTTAAGACTTTTGAGAAATTATCACAAGCTGCTTCTGGTTGAAAGTTCAGAAGAGAATAAAATCTTAACATGTCTTACATGTCTTGTCAATCAACTCTCGTGGGGGGCCTGTACAGAACTTCGTCATTCTGACAGGAATCTCAGAACAGCCTGATTTGAGAGAGGGTAATTAAAAAAAAAAACACTGGGTGGATTTTTATCATTGTTGGATGGATGTGTACACACACTTCCAATACACATTTATGTTCAAACAACTTGTAAAAGTGAACTTTGCATCCGATGACCCCTTTAAATGTTTCAGAATGATTAACAGTTGGAAAAAAAGTTATCAAATGTAATGATCATTGAAATCGTTACACTACTTATACATTTTTTAAATAGGATAGCATGTTATTTGTAGCATATTACATTTCCAAAGTAGCCTTCCCAACACTTGAGCATAATAGCATTTAAAAACATAAAAAAATGTAGCTGCCAGAACTCGGTGAGGACTTTATTCATGGAAACACATATATAGTGGTTCTAGATAGGGCTGATATTAATCTTTAGACATCACATTTATCATATCCCATGACATTTTATAGATTATTTTTCTTCCCCCACAGAGACCCTCCCCAAGGAGAAGCAACAGTCCAGACAAATTCAAGAGACCTACACCCCCTCCTTCCCCCAACACGCAGGGTGGTGTCCACCCCCCCCCCCCCTCCGCCCACCATGCACCCGACATCATCCAGGCAGCTCCACTGCAGCCGCAGCAGTCCTTGCAGCCATAGATCGGTGAGCCATCGCAGGGACTCGAAACAGAGCTGCTTCACTGTAACATCCCTCAAGCCAAAGGCTTAACAATCTTCATCTTGCACTGAAACCATTCATCTGTGTTGTGTTCATAGTTCTGTGTTTGGAAGCGTTGATTTCGTCCACTAAAGATGGTGTGTGAGGTGCAGGCATTTCCAGCTCCGAGGGAATAAACATCTCTTCAGTGTATAGCACTGTTTTAGCAAGCACTTATTGCTTTGGCATCAGTGTGTGTCAAGCGATCTAACACCTTTAGTAACCATTGCTTGGTTGTAGATGGATAAAAAAATACTACTTAGGAAATGTGGTCATATATTTTTCCAGTTTTCAGACACTTTAAAGGTGTCAAATAGAGTGGATCAGCAGGACATTGCAGAAAGCCACAGGTGTGCTTCTGTACTCCAAATGGGATCGTGGTCAAAGCAGCTTATGGCCTTTTAAGGATTAAACTGTGGCCTAATGTCGCTTTTGAATTCTTGGTTAATAATTCATAAGTGTCTCCAAAAGTGATAAAAAAAGTCATCCTACTTATGCAGCTGAATGCTTTTGGTTGTTTCCTTATAATCACATTTTGAAGCAAGACAGCAAAATACTTTGCATTAGTCTCCCAGAAAAGTCCTATTTCATCCTAAAATCAGGGGGGGTGGAGGGAGAAAAACATAAATGTTTTTTTGAATAATGAAAATTAGGCCTTTGTAGGACCAATTCCTATTATAATGCAATAAAAAAATCTAATTTGGAATGTGCTCTACTGTCTATAATTAAAATAAATTAACAATTATTTTGAAATATATTTGGATTTCAGAGCAATACATTTTTCTTACACTGTGGCTTTATTTTAATGATGAGCACATTTTCCTTACGTTATATCATTGTAATAGGGAAGAATTAGTGGTTTGTTGTTTTGTTTTTTTTTTTGGGGGGGGGGATTTTTGGAGTGATATGTCACCTAGTAATCGGCTATTTTTGCAGTGTTCACATGAGAACACTCTGCAGTAGATGACTTGGTGTTTTGTGGCTGCTGCGGATGCAATGCCTTGTTGTTGGCCCTCCTGGTGGGTTCTAAAAGCTGTTTTTATATTTCAGCCAGACACTTAAAACATTAAATAGTGTGCGTTAGAAAAGACTAGTGTGTGTATGCATAAAGCGTTTGTCTCGTTTCTTATTACAAACACAGCAGCTCTTTTCTGCTAAACAGTGTCTGGTATCACTGATTTTTTTGTTTTCAGAATATGAGGAGTTATAAAAATTAGTTTGAACAATAGTGCAAGGAAGTGAATTAAAGCGTGTGTAAATAGACTTTTGTATGCTTTGCAAAAGTAAAAATGCCTGCGGGGGTCCATTTGAAAAGCATTTCCTCCATCCTCCACTAGTTTGTGAGTTCATCTTAGACTCCTGTCATTGGTGAGCTTTTTAGGATTATGTCAGTTACCAAATAAATAGCAAATTGAGATGCAGCTGAACAAGAGAACACAAGGAAGCACTTCTTATTTACTACGAATGGCCATCATTTCATGCAGCTCAAAGTAAGCCAGTGATTCATTTCCTGGGACTAACCAGCTGGGTTGCAGTTAAGTCAGTTGTTTTGAATAGTTTAGCTGTGGCCAGGTGGACGCTAGGCCGTGTTGTTGAACAATATCTCACGAAAACATCACTTGTGTTTTGCTTTAGCGTGACATCGGTGCTTTTCATATCTACTACAGGGTGTGTCTTTATTTTCTTTTCAGCTTTTATTCTTTACCATGTATTCTCTGAGAGCACAATTCATTCGATTGAGCAGAAGAACCAGGAAGGTTTTTTTTTTGTTCAACTTTTGACTGTCGTCATTGTAAATATTCATGTGTTTGTATAGAAAAAGAATACTTTGTATTGCAATTCTGTTTCAACCATTTTCCTTTTCAACTACATTTTGTCTTTTCCAGATCCACTCAGCTTTAGTTTTTAAGACTGTTGACAAATGATTGTAATGTTTGCTCATTTTACTGCTATCATTAACAGATGGGACACCTTTGAGCCTTAACTCACTGCGCTGTTGCTAAATGTAGGCATTGTCTTGCTTTTCCCCACATCAGACTATTAAAGCCTTAATATGCTAATTCTGATCTATTTTAAACCGGTACAAGTTGTGCGTTGTGTCGTTTGTAAAGCAAGAACATGCTATGTAATGATTATTAAAATGATGATGATGCTCGTGAATGAAGATCTTGAATTGGTGTAAAACTCATGACCATGCACTGTCTTTTCAAGTATTTCTTTGTTTTATGAAGCTAAAGCACTTTTTAAGTCACTGGATAAAAGCATCTGCTAAATGCCTTAAATATAAATGCTTTGACCTGATTTAATTGCATTGCAAGTGTACCACCTCTTCACTGTGTCGGTTGTCAACAGATGATATTGTTACATCAGCTTCAATCTCACTGTTTTTCCATGTTGCAAAGTAAAGGTTTCAACCTAATTCACGTAACATTTTCAAGATGCTGTGAATTCTTAAAGGTATTTGAGCTATTTTGTGGGAGTACTGTGGAAACCTTTTCTGGCAGCTTTTGGTCTTGTGATAGTTTTTTTTCTTCCCACGATCGTTGCAGTGCATTCCTGTTTAAACATGCACCGTGAGTGTCTGACCCACTGGCAGATTCTCAAGGGCCTGCTTTGATAAAGATGAATTATTTCAAATGTGCATTTTAAAGTTTGTTAATGGTGGGGGTGTTTATAGAGCTTAGCATGAGAATAGCTTGATCTCTGCATGAGTAATAAAGTTCACTCTCACGATATCTTGTTGCTTTTCCATATAAGTGGTGATATTTTGACCCTGAATTTATATTTACCTTCATTAAGGAATTTTCTGTAGCCATATAAAATACTTGTAATTCTTGTCACATAAGTTGAATTAGTTGTGTAAGGTAATTGCAACTTTTTATCTCACAATTCTGACTTTTTCTCAGAATTGCAATAACAGAATTAGAGATATAAACTTATGATTCTGAGGAAACCGTCAGAATAAGGAAATAGAAATCAGATTTCTAACTTTTCTAGCAGTTCTGTCTTTTTTACATCAGCATGCAATTCTGACTTTTCCACACAATTCTGTATTTTTTTCCACACAAAGATAATTGCAACTGTTATCTGACACGCCTGATATTTCTCACAATTGACAATATCTTAAGAAAAAAGTCAAAATGTAAATTCAGAAATGCGAGAAAAAGAAGTCTAAATTGAGTTTAAAAAAAATGCAGTGATCTTGTGAATATTATTTTACTTATATATTTATTGTTATTCCATGGCAGACTTTCATCATTTTCATTCCACATTCAATATACGTAAAAGCACTGCATGAACATTCTCCAAAATATCTTCTATGTTACATGGAAGAAAGAAAATCTTATGTTTAAAACAACATAAGGGTGAATAATTCATGACAATTTCTTTTTTTTGTGCAATAACAAACATTTAAATTCACTTAAAAATATATCTCAATTGTAGACTATGGTCCCTTTAAGATGTGAAAGCAAGCAGATGATTCCGGCAGCACGTGTCACTGCTGTATTGTCATCATCAACCGGTTTGGACTGGAACTGCAGCGCACAGTCACGAGCGAAGAGGGATGCACGTGGCATCTGTTTACAATGTAATTTACAGTATTACATAATTAAAGAAAATCAGTCAGATTAAACAAATGCCATAAACGCGGTTCTGTCCATGTCACAGAAAACTACCCAGCACGAAAACGACCCATCCGCTGCACAGAGATGATGCTGCCTTTAAATACAGATTAATGGCGTTTACATTTTCAACAGTCACTAAAAGTCTTTTAAGTGTGGATGGGAAATGATCGATGTTGGGTTGACACTGCAGACATGTTGTGTTGTTCATTGTCATCAAAAAGGAAGTTAGAGGAGCATCGAAATGTGAAGCTGGACCAGCGAGAACAGCTTCAAACCGGTTTAAACGCCTGGCAACAAAAGCCGGAGCTCGTGCAGAACAGAACACACCGCACAATGATGAAGACAGACCGGGATGTTTCAGCTGAACACATCTACAATCATCCATATAGATCATAGTGGTCATTTCACACTGTGACACAATGACAAGACATTTCAAATCATAGCACAGGATTGTCCAAAGAGCCAGTTCAACATCCTGAACTGAATTTACCACGGAAATCATCACCATTTCCCAGTCGGTGAGGTAAGAGTCAAAAGATTTCGTTTATCCTAATGAGATGTTCATTTGATTTTATAGAGTATTCTGTAATATGCTACATATTTTAGTTCGCATGTCTTTAAATGAAACACGTCTTTATTTTTATTTCAATTTCGATTCATTTTTTTCTTTGATAATAATCACAACGACAGTTTAAATTATAAAGTTGTGTAATACAAAAAAAAACTATATGTGTAGAATATATAGAAGTAAAAAGTATTTGAGTAGGGTCAGGAGCGCGCACGTTTGCAGTTGTGCGCTCTCCGCTATCGTGCGTCTGTGCGCGCCTCCGCGAGCAGCCGCGCGCGCGTTCTCCACATCCTGCCCTAGGTGTTGTTATGTAGAAATGCTACATACTTTCTTCTAAGAATGAAATGCAGAGCACATAAACACATTTGTGTGTTAAGCAGTCATTTTACATAAAGCTGAATGGATACTGAGATTGCTGAGCACCAAAAATGACATGAAAAGCATTATAAAAATGGTTGTGCGAAATGTATGTAAAGAAATGAAATAACAGAATTGAATTTTTAGTCTGATCTGTTTCTTTAAACTTGTTTTTCACCACAGGAACCCAGTGTAAACATGAGCGCCCAGAACACTAAGCAAGCCCCGGACGGTGGATGGGGTTGGGCCATCCTGGTTGCCTCTTTCATGGGTCAGTTCCTGGCCTACGGTTCGCCCCAGTCAGTGGGGGTGCTTTACCCAGAATGGTTTAACTCCTTCCAGGACGGCAAAGGCATGACAGCGTGGGTCGGCTCACTCGTGTCTGGGGTCGGACTCATTGCTAGTAAGCTTTTTTAACAGATGCATTATGCCTAATAAATAGACATTATGCCTAATGCATAAATATATGCTTTCCATTGCATTTCCCCCTTTTCTGGTAAATATAGCCTACCATTGTAAATATTAAACAAGAACAAAATTAACCACAATGAATGATCATAATTAAACTTTAAACTACACACAAAAAAAATGTGTAGAAAGTTTTCACTCTAAAATTGCTTGTAAAATTACAAATTTTTGTAAAAGTAGAAAGACTAAAAATAGTGTTTACTTGCTAAATTTACTTAGATTTTGTATTCCTCCATATCAGTAGTAAAATACAATATGTTTCTCATCCTTTTGTTATAAGACTTGACCTTGTTTTTTCATTATGAAACTTGTTTACCGTTATGAAATGAAGAGCAGCGTGTCAAATCAATGGGGTGTAATTGTGGCTAATGATTTTCTGTTTGTGTGTGGGCCATTTGATGTCATGTCCTGTGTTTTCATAAGTCGCACTTGCACTTGGTTATCTGTCTAGTACAGCTGATCATTTTATCAATCAGCTGTTGATTTGAATTCTATTTCGAGCTTCCCATGGTCTAACAGGATGATGTATTTGTCCTTTCACACAGGTCCCATCTGCAGTGCCTGTGTTGTGAACTTCGGGGCCAGACCTGTGACCATCTTCAGTGGGGTCATGGTCTCTGGAGGACTTATGCTCAGCGCTTTTGCACCCAATGTTCAGTTTCTCATATTTTCCTATGGGATTGTTGTTGGTGAGCATCTCACTTTTCCTCTTCAAAAGATTGCCTTGTCTAAATTGGGTCATTGCATCGATTGGTTTGGGTTTTTCAGAGGCTGATGTTCAATAATATAATGACAAATACAGATAATTTCTCAAATTATTATAGATGAACTGATGCTGTTTTTTTAAAACTAATACAATGCCAATTATTTATTTATATAACCCATATGCTTAATTGATATTTATTTAATGTTTTAAGTTTTTGTTCAATTTCATCTTCATATCACAACAACAAAACATAGCATGTTTTTAATAACAACAAAAGCAGCAGTAACAATGATAATAACAAGGCCAAATTAATTGACTCACGCTGTTAATCAGCATCAAGCTTGAACAACATATCAAGCATTTATGTAACATATTACAAAACAGTACAGAAAAATACATTTCATTATCAGTCGATCTCTAAAAACATAGTTTCTGCTCAAAATTCATTAAAAGTTCTGCAAATGTATCAGCATATTAAAATCTATAACATAACTATAAATGTATTATTAACTTAATTAGTAGTTTAGCGAGGTATTTATAATTTGAGTTATAGTCTTGTGCTTAAGCTCCCTCCTGAATCTGTTTACCTTCATTATATTTGCTTATATGATTCTAATAAATCTTTTATGAGCAGGTGAACCTTTTTGCTGACTTCTCTTTAACTGTATTCTTTTATTGTTCAGGACTAGGCTGTGGACTTGTTTATGCTGCTACTGTAACCATCACATGCCAGTATTTCGACAAGAGACGCGGTCTTGCTCTTGGCATCATTACAACAGGTAAACATATGATTAGTCAAAAATAATAAACTACCAGTCCAATGTTTGACACGCTGGGCTGAGTTTATCATTTATTTATTTATGAGTTTTATCGAATATGAGAAGAAAAAACAGGCAACATGTATGGAGCAAATATGTGAATTCCAATACTGTTTAAAAGAAAGTACAAAAAAATTAAAATCACGAATTTCAGTTTTCATGACAAATTTGAAATGCAGATCTAAAAGCAGAATTATAAATATTTTTCGTTTAAACGGGTGCCATATTTAAGCCATATAGCCATATTAGTGCTGCATGATTTAAGGAAAGAATAGTGATTTTTATGATAAAAATTGTGACTTATAATGTGATTAAAAGTATATTGTTCATAATTTACTTGCTTGTAGGGCTGTACTATTTGGCCAGAATGTTTTGAATATATATGTTGATATAAGATGATGATGACTATTATAATATAATAATAATTATTATTATTATTATTAATAATAATGTCAAATAAAATGTCAAAATACTAAATAAAATAATGATTAAAATTATCTTTCACTGTATATTATATGTTTATTAACAATTGTTTTATTTTACATTACAACTTTAAAATTCCAATACTACTATTTATTAATTTTAGTAAGTGTATATTTATATTATATACATTTATTTATATGAAATCTATATATTTATTAATTATTAGTAACAATTTTTTTCATTCCCAAACGTTAAATCATCTCAAACGTTTGACAACAGGGCACTTAAAGCTTCTCTTTTGTTGACAGGCGCTTTTTATTACAAGTATGGGGAAATTGTTGGAAGTTGGAGTATATAATGTTCCCAAATACATGTTAAAGGGACCCAAACTCTGAGTAGATGCAGAGATGGAGTTTGTGTGGAACAACATTTACTGCAATCCGAGCCGCTCTGAGCCACTGAAAACACCGGCAGATAAAGAGCTGCTCACGTGTGAGGACACAGTGCTGCGCTTCGCTCTGAAACATGCAGCCCATATATTTACTGAATGAAATAGCAGCCTTTGTGATTTAGGAATCACACGAAGCCATGGGACAATTTCAGTTTTATTTTGCTTAACCTGTTCAATCCCAAATTTTTCCCAGACATGAAAATATCCAAATGATATGTCATAAGTAACCCTTTAAAGTAATCAATAATTATAATTTTGTCAATTTTTGGAAAAGTGTGTGAAAAATAGTTTTATGTTCGGTCACAATTGTGACCGGTGGGATAATGTGTGTACTGAAATAACATATTTCTGCAGTCATAAAATGTTTTATATATCTTAGCCCAGCTATTTTAAACTGTTTGATCACATTCTAGGGTTACTAATGATAGGAACACTGAGATAAAAAAACAAAAAAATTCAACCATCACCGCATTTCAAAATTGTTAATTTTTGTAAAATATAACATCAAATTTGATATTAATGCTACGAGTATTACAACATCATTATAGTACAAAATTGTTGTAACATTTGAATTTTTAATTTAGTGCAATATTTTGTCATTGCAACATTTTATTTTAATTTCACTAACAACTGCAACTGGATTTATATTGTATACTTAAGTTCACTGTTATCCCACCGGTCACTATTGTGACCATCAACATGTTTATCCATTCTATGACCACACTCAGTAAAACTGAATATATGCAACTGCATATATAAATACTAGATACCCTAAAGATCATGTGTACCAAAAATCTTTGTCATATCTTTATGTTAACATACTTTACTAGCCTTTTGTTTTGGAGCTTTGATGCAGTCATCATCATCTCACGGTGCAAACAGGAAATAAACTGCTCTGGTCATGTGACAATTTGCACTAATCATGTGAAACTGCACATATTTAATTGTGACCCTTTATTTTTCCATATTTGCAGGAAATGCACTAAAACATCAGTCACTGAGGCTTTATGAATGAAAAAAAAAATGTACGGTCACTATTGTGACCGGTGGTATTAAATGGGTTTTAATTGTGCAGCCCTACAACTACTAACATTGATATTCCATAAAACTAAAACACATCAATCCCAATATTGATAATACTTAACCTGATCTGATTTTTTCAGGTTCGAGTGTTGGAGGTTTTCTCTATGCTACTGTGCAGAACGAGTTCATTGCACTCTTTGGACTTGACGGCTGTCTTTTGCTCATTGGCTGCTTTGCACTAAACATCATCGCCTGTGCTGGACTCATGAGACCGCTGCACCTGCCGGCCTACTACCTGAAACAGAGAGCGGCGCTGGCCGAGAAGGCCGAGGAGAAGGTTCTGGAAAAAGCCCCTGTCGTGGAGGACCCAATCAAGAAAAATCAGTCCGTCAACGTACTAATCACAGGGGAGAAGAAAGAGCCTACACCTTATGAGAAGAGCCTCGTGAGCTACGCGGCATTGGTGCGACTCGTGAAGAAGAAGCAGAAGAAGTACTCTGAATACTTGCACTCGACGGCGGAGCTGCTTCAGAACAGGATCTTCTCGGCCATGTGCGTGTCTTTGTTCGTGTATTGCTTGGGAGCATACACTCCTCTTCTCTTCCTGGAGGATTTGGCCCAGACCGAGGGTCTGATCAGCGGCATCAGCATCATCCCGCTGGCCTCCATCATGTCCATTGCTGCTGGAGTGGGGAAGCTGCTGCTGGGCGTCATGATGGACATCCGCTGGATGAACAGCATCTTTCTGTACGCCTTAACTCTGCTGGGGACAGGGGTTGCTCTTCTCATAATCCCCGTCACCAAGAACTACACTGGGCTGCGGGTCATCTCAGCGCTGCTGGGTTTTTTTTCTGGAAACTGGTCTGTCATACCCTACATGACCACTAAGGTTGTGGGAATGGATCGTCTGACTGAGGCATACGGGATCTTGATGTTCTTTGGTGGATTTAGTATAATGCTTGGACCACCAGTCGCAGGTAATGTTTTGATCTGTTGCTGATTTCAGATCTGTTAAGTTAGGGCTCAGAAGCTATGCAAGCCTTTATAAACTCACTTCAGTAGTTTGCAAATTCATTATTACAGAATATAGGTCGGCAAAAAATATAATTTAAAATAAGATTCTTTTCAGTGAATCAATTAATTTGAATTGTCCCAGGATGTTGAATTAGAATACATTTATTTTGAAGACTTTGACATAAATTAGACCTTTTTAGGACATAATGTGTTTTCCCCAGTGTCATTATAGTTAACTAAAAATACATTCATAAAAAAAAAATATTTGTAATAAAATAAATGTAAACTTTTCTCATTTTCGTATAGTTTAACGCACTAAAATAAATAAACTAAATATACTTAATAACAATAATAAAAACTATGTAGACATATTTAAAAATATATAAAAAAAATTATAAAAAGCAGAACAATATTTCTAAAGCTTTAATTCAAATTAAAGTGAAAACAGAAAATTAAAAAAATATATATAATTCAAAATATTAACCAAACCTACAATAGTATTTACATTTAAGTAAAATTATTTAATTTTAAATTAATAAAAACAAAAAAATGTATTGATTTATTTACATATAAATATATTATATATATATAGGTGGGTCAATGGTGCGGGTTATTTTTTTTGTCTGGATGTATTAGTTTATTCAAAAGAAGAATAAAAAATCCCCCCCTTGAAGACCCTCTTGACTGTGTGACAGTTCTTTTGAAATACTGGAGTTAAATGTAAAGGTTTGTTGGAAATTGCATAACTGTTTTTATACTTTATAGTATAAAGATTAGTTTCTTTATTTTGGAATTTGTCACTGACCCAAATTTGCTGTTTGATTTTCATTCCATTTAATTCTGCTTCCATAAATTCAAATTATGATGCAGCATCAATTCAAAAATTGAATTAGAAAAAAAATGTCATTCTCAATTAATTCTGAAGTGTACTTCCTGTGTTCCTGTGGCTCAGTGGTAGAGCATTGCGTTAGCAGTGCAAAGGTTGTGGGTTCGATTCCCAGGGAACACACATACTGATAAAAAATGTATAACCTGAATGCACTGTAAGTCGTTTTGGATAAAAGCATCTGCTAAATGCATAAATGTAAATGTACTTATACAGCAACAAACAATACAGTAGATGACTCTAGCATTTGTTCTGTTGTCTCCAGGCTGGATTTACGACTGGATGCACTCCTACGACCTGGCGTTCTACTTCAGCGGGAGCTTCGTGCTGCTGGGAGGAGCTGGCCTTTTCCTCGCTGCCGTGTGCTGTAACAACAACCCAGATGAAAGCAGCTCGCCAGACAAAGAATGCATTAATGACTATGACAAAGTGGCAACGGTTGCCTGAAGCACGACTACAAGATCGACTGCTGTTCAGCTGATGAATTCCCACACTCCGCATGTCAGATCAGTGTTTTCACTCGGCATGCTACACTGAAGAACTCGAGCAAATGAATAAAGGACTGTCCTCAGGCTTGTTATTTGTGGCCTTGTTTTAGGAGGCTCCGGTTCTGCATACACAATTCCTAGGGTTCTTTTAGATTAGTTTTGTTTACTGTACGGATGGTATTGAAACATACGGAGATGGTGGAGTCCATCAGTCTTAGAGAAACAATGTTTTCAAATGTCTCAAGTTTTATGAGATGGCTGTATTGTTGTGTTTTTGTACAGACGTGGAAGACTTTACACCACAACACTACACTGCAAGTAAATGTCATTTTTGTATCAATTTCACAATCTGAGAAACGTTCTGCAGTATTTGGACGGGTGATAATATCTTGTGTTGTACCAAGGTTTTGATCGTTGTTGGTTAATTTATTGTATTGGATTTGTGTCTGTAAATGCTGTTCGTAAGGTTCAGGCAGACAGCACTAGAATAATTGTGCTTTTATGTTTATGCCTGGTTATGACAAATGTTGGGTTTCCTTTGATACACACTGTAGTCTGTAGTTGATTTAAAAGCACATGCTGTAAAGCAATATGTTATCTGTGAACTTGCTGTCAGGTTATTTTTATAGCAGTTTAGCTATCTTTAGTGTCTTTGTTCGTGTACTTTTTGAAACACCGGCTTACACTGTTTTACACGTTTTGCTACAGACTGTGTATGTTTGTATTTGTACTACTTTCGGTTTCTTGGACTTTTTTCAACATTGTTACTTGAAATACGTTTTCTATTATATTAATATTCAACAGTGAAAAGTGGAATGGGAGACTTTAAGACACGAGTCTGCACTTGTTTTATCACAGGAAAGTTTTTGGTTATGGCACCTTTATGTGCAGTAGACCTTTGATCCTACTGTTATGATTTATGTCTCTTTTATTGTTTTATGTGTATGTTTTTTTATTATTATTAAAGTTTCACTGACACAATATTTATTTGTTGCTTATTTTGAAGCCAGTTTTCCTTAATGAAAACACTAGTCATGGTCTTCTGATGCGAAATGCAAAGCCAGACTTTACTGTAAAGATGTATACTGGGTTTCATTAGACTGCCGTGATGTGAGGTGGTCTCCATGGATACAGTAACCATGGTGAGTGCAATCAGAGGTCTAGTTAAGCAGTCACAGTGTTTGTTTACCTGCAGGTTTTGATAAAGGTTGTACAGGAGCACAATATGTATGTATTACTGTCATAGCTAGTATTAGTACATATCAATACTCTTACTTTTAGGTCTAGACTGATTCCCAAGTCATCTACATGTATTAAATGTTTCCAAATGCAAAATGTCTGTTTCTCAGTACTAACACAACATTCAGTCACAAGAGCAAATGGATTGTTAAATCAAACCCTTCCACAGCTTACAATAAAGACGAAGCGTTTAAGAGCTGCACAGAGCTGAGTTAATCACATGACAAATTACAAATTAAGCTCAGATGAGCTTTATTTGTCACATACACAATTCTACAGAGTATAATGACAGTGAAATGTGTTCTCTGCATTTAACCCATCCAAGTGGAGCATGGGCAGCCGACATTGCGGCCCCGGGGAGCAGTTGGGGGTTCGGTGCCTTGCTCGTCTCACCTCAGTCGTGGACATTTGCCAGAGCCGGGATTCGAACCCACAACCTTGGTTACCTCGGGTTTCAAGTCCAAGCTCTATCCATTAGGCCACGATCTGCCCCATGAGTGTGTGATGCAGCATTATATTTGCATATTAATACAGTATTACAAGAATACGGGTTCAATATTGCTATGATATTTCATTGTGCAGATAGCCAGCTTGAAGGCAGTGTGATTGTAATGACATAGTAATCATATTGAAAGGTTATTTCCCTATTCAATAGTAAAATTAATAAGTGTTGTAAAATTCGTTTTTAATACAAACAGTTAGGCCTTAAAAACCAGTGTATAATTACAATGTGCATAAAACCCTTTTCAAAACATGAATCGCCAGCTATTGTAAATGTACTAATAAACATAGATTAAGGCTTGTGCTTTAGGTGATCAGATCAAAAGTGTGATTATGGCAGTGTATCATAATTACATTAGATCATATGGCATATGATATGGTATATAATGGTATGGTACATATGGCATATGGTGTATATAAAATCAGTATTTTGTAAAAACAAAATACATTTACTTAAAGGAATAATCAACACAATAAATGTTTATGAATAGAGGACTTCGCTAGAAGCAATGGGTTGGCATTAAAAAGATCGTAGTGATTTTTTATTTTTTAGTATTGTAGTAGTACTACTACTTATTGTTATTATTATTATTATTACAAACATGCAGCTTTTTTCTTCACAAGAATGGATGGACTGGAGATTACCTGTGGATGATTGTGATGCTTTATCAGCTGTTTGGACTCTCCTTCTGACGGCACCCATTCACTGCAGAGGATCCATTGGAGAGTAAGTGATGTACAGTAATGCTAAAAGTCTTCAATTGTGTTTTCATGAAGAAACAAACTCATCTACTGTACATCTCAAGATGGCCTGAGGGCGAGTACATTTTCAGCAAATGTTCATTTTTGGGTAAACTATTACTTTTATTACTTTTAATAAGCAAAATAGATCTGCAATAATTGTTTTTACCTCTCTGGCAATTTTGTTTCAATTTTAATTATACATTTTCATACAGTTTTCATACAATTTATGCTTATTAACTACTGAGCAGCTTATAATGAATAGTAGGTAGGGCTGCTTTTCTGCCAGTCAGAAACAATATAAGAGCTGACTAAGAGGAAATCCATCTGCAGTCTGGACTTTGACAAAATATCTACAGAGGAAGTGAAGGGAGACTTAGGGCAGCCAAATATTAAATCCATAAACCTCTTCCAAAATAAATAAAAGATTGCATGCATCTACAGTTTAAATAAGCTAGTGATGCTAAACTAACATTTACTTATCATCTCTCCACTCTAAAAAATGCTGGGTTACAACCCAACTTTGGGTCAAATATGGACTAACACAGCTGATAAGTAAAACTTTTACATTACATTTTTTTTAAGACAGAGGTTGGGTTAGTCCATATCTGACCCAAAGAAACAACCCAATAAATGCTGTGGTTATTTTACACTAAAGCACAATATCCTGGCATGAAAACAGGTAAAACACGTTACCCGCAGTCACCAGAGGGCATCACTGAACCAGGAAGACAGTCTTGCTGTAAGCAACTTCAGCTAAAAGAGATTTCAACATTCAAATAAACATATTAAAATATTCATATAAATAGTTTAGTATTACTTTTATGCCATCATTTGTTTGTGTTGTGCATAAGAAATGTAATTTAATTTAATAGACAAGGCAGAGCACATTTTCAATTATGTTTAGATTGATTTGAAAGGGCGAGCCGTTCTCTTTAATTAAATTAGGCAGAACTCTGCAATATTCTTGGCTTATGAAGATACCTGCAAACGCAAAATGGCAAGTGTGCAGTTGGTGACCATGGTAACCGCTGAAACGGATGCTGGTGTCCTCCACTGATGTGCTGTTAGATTGCCATGTGTGATGAACTTATGAATAGCCCAGTGTTTCTGCAGTCGTCTTCGGTTAGATATGCACACGAGAAATGCTGTTCTCGGCAGTTCAACAAACAAATTGACAGAACTCTGCAAAATGTGTTTCAATATTTAACAGTCACCACTTTCAGGTGCAAATCAGGCGAAAACATAACGCGATTAGATTAGTCATATTCAAGAGCAATTTTTTTTATAATGAAATTTATAATTTTTATATGATCTTTATAATGAAATTGTTATTTTTGGTAAATCAAATAATAAAGCGGTTTAAATGACTCGTTTCAGACTCACAAATTCACGATTCAGACTGAACACACTGAATCATCAGCTGACTCTTCTAAAGATCACTTTAAACCACCGTCAACAGAGCCATCGGCTTTGTTTATCTTTGGAAAGCTATGTCGCAGATAACGCTTTTGAAGGGTTGCCATGTCCACTTATTATAAGCAATGCGTATTTTATTAAGTGTCTCTAGGCTTGTATTTTTGGCTCGTTCATAATTGATCCATTTTATGGAGTTAATAAAGTAGGCAGGTGCAAATTGCTATATTAAGGTATGTGGCTTATATCCAATATATGGCAACCCTAATGAGTAAAATTTAAAAATGTACAGTACCCTGTGATTTCTTTCACTGCACTTACAGAGAAAAACACAACTTCTGATATGTGTTTAAATACATTATTAACAACTAGCTGTTCAGTTCATTTCTGTACTAACTGTGTATAATTTCTGTAGGCTGTGGATTTTTCAGGAGCCAAATTGGTTGTAAAACACATTGTCACTGCCATAAATTAACTGTGAGTACGTGCTCAAGCACTAAAAGAATTGAACCGAATTGAGATGCAGTGCACGTGGTAACTGTTCTAAAATCAGCTCAAACTATCAAACATGTTTGATATCCTCCAACTGGATAGAATCATAGCCTTAACCAAAAAATCTGTCAACTTAATCAGATCATGTAAAGGAATTATAATAAATAGAACAGATTGTATATCCTAACATATCTTAGTGTAAGAAATCAATAATCTTTACAGTAAATTCATTTAAGAACTCTATTTATTGCTTTTGGTCATTGACAAAATATTCATTAACTGAGTCACTCTTTAATCCCATACTGCATACACTTTATATTAATGGTCTTGTATCAGTATATCAAAGTGGAACAACTTCTGTTCAATACAGCAGTGAGACTGAGGTATCCCAACCGTCTTTTAATTTCATGATAGCCCATGGGAGGCTCTCGAGTACTGGACATTTAATTTTAATGGGGGTATTATATATCACTGCAACAGATTAATCAATTAAATGCTATAGAATGCCACTTCAAAACATCCACTAAATATAAAACTTCACTGTATGTGTTCCCACAGCACAAACCTGATGTATTACATTAGTCACAATAATAATAATAATAACTTTGATTTAAAAATACCCCATTTTGTGCAGCAAGAATTGTACTGCAAATCTGCTTTCTTCAAATTTACCACAGCCATAGATAATCACAGCTGTGCTCATGTTTAGAACAACAGCATGATTACAGGTATTGCTTTTGTACCAGTTCATTAAACAAGAATTTAATATTTAGTAACTACATTTCAGAAATTATAGCCAGTTACTTTGTATTTTAGCTCCACCTGTGGTTCTACCAGTGGAATTAATTGATTGAGTGAATGATTCAATGACTTTTTCACTGCATCCGAAATGGGATAATGTGTAGGTGCTAACTTTGCTTTGAAACTAACTTTGCAACCATTAAAAAAGTATGTTCTATAGTATGAATGTTTGTAGAATGAATGAAATTCAGACATACTATAATCTTTATGTTGTCACTGTCATGTGACCTACGAGTGTCAATTGTGGCCTCATAGGATAGTAAAGTGTCCATTAGATGCCAATTCCAGGAGGGTGACCAACGGCAGCAGAGCAGGGGGTGGTGGAGCCCGAGGCAGAGATGGAGAGCTGATGAGGCATGGCGGGGGAGGATCCGAAGGGCCAAGGTGGCGCCAGAGCAACAGAGTATCAAGGTGGAGCCGGAGGGAAGGAGGAGCCGGACAGAGCCAAAGGCATGGAGGGACGAGGTGCAGCCAGAGGAGTGAAATCCTGAGGCGGCGGATGGTCGACGACTGACCAAGGTGGATCCGGAGGGACGTGGTACCCCAGCGGAGCTGGTGGACTGACGGGCAACGGCGGAGAGGAGCTAGGAGCCATGCTGGAGCCGCTGGGTTTGACGGGCCGAGGCGGAGTCTGGGACTCAGAGGCTGGAGGCGGAGACAAGGGATCCTCCAGCCAGGACGCCAATGAAGACGGGAAAACCCGTGGTGATCCCACCACACAGATGGTGGGCTGGAGGTGAGGGGCTGCCAGGAGACAGCGGTGGTGATGGAGAGGACTGGTACAGAGGTGGTGGGTGAGGGAGGCTGGGCAGGAGTTCAGGATGCTCAGGGGGCTTAGGAACGGTGTGTGCTGCCCATACACACCACAAGCCCACTCCCAACACCGGGAGCACCAGTGACAGGGGAACGACCTCCGTGGTCATTATCTCACAGTCCGATGGTTCAGGGCAGATAGACAGTTCAGGGCAGACTGATAATTCAGGGCAGGCAGACCATGGGTCTGTGGTCCGTGGTCGTGACGGGACAGAAAAGATGATGATGGCAGGGGAGAAGACAAGGCATATCTGCATATAAATCTACATTATGATACACTGAGCTCGGCTCACCCTCAGCCATGGTGCAGTGCATAGTGCAGTGGCCATCTCCCTCACAATGAGTGCTGTTGCCAGCACACACACGCACCTTCTCAATTCCCCAAGAGGCTCGGGGTCCGGGATGATCTCCAGCTCTGTCGCTCTCCTTGGCAATGGCTTGTTGATCGTGGTGGGCATGTGCTCTTCGTCCGTGGTGGGCTTTGGTTTTGGCTCTGCGCAGCGAGATAATGGTGGGCCGGGCTCCGGGTCCGGAGTCGTTCTGGAATGTGGGTGTTCAGTGTCGCATCGTCGAAAGCTCCATACTCCAGTTAGGGAAGGACTTGACGGGCTAGGGCTATGAATAGGTCAGCGATATCCATGAGAAAAAACTAACAAACAAATGGAACACTTTCAATATGGAAAACAAAACAAGGCGGGAAAACGCTACGTATTTATTATCACTTTTTCAGGTCCGGTCTTCTGTCTCGCTACGGTGAGATACATGCACGAAAGCATTGAAGATAGATGCAAATAGTCTTTAATAATCCACAATAGGGTAAACACTGGACAGACAGGCAGGATGCACATATAGCAACTAAGTAGACCAGACGAGGGAATGAGGGACAGACTGACTAAATACACAGGCAACTGAAGATATTAACAAGACATACCTGAACCAATTGACAATTATCAGACATAGATGGAAAACTAGATCACATAGAGCACATGGGGGGAAGAAAATATATATATTTTTAAATAATTTAGAAAGGAATAGAACGATGAAGGAAATGCTAGATCTAGCCTAATTCTAGCAGGAAAGTAATCATTTTGAACTATTTGAAAATAATATTTTAGAATATGCACATACCGTATTTACTGTAATTTATATACCTAATATGTCAAAACATTTCACTTCAGATTAAATTAAGAATTACGTGAATCATGTCAATTGTACCATATTTTCAATACAAAAGCCATAATTGAGAGAAAAAAAAAGATTGAGTAGTTTGCATCCCTGGATATAACTATAGTTTTAACATTTCTATCATATAAGAATTGTCAAATATTAAATGCTTAGCTACTTCCATCTTACCTTGGGGTCCGGTCTAAATGTTAAAACTATGCAATCGAATCTGCACTCTGCTTCTGTGAACAGAAATCTCAGCTTGTCCCTTTACTGAATGAATTGCTGTTTTTTTATTAATCAGTTGACTGAATAATTCAATGACTCATCCACAAACACAGTCACTTGTTGCCACCTACTGGCATAACCATGTAACCTGCAGAGAAGAGATCTAGAGGCAAAATAGAGGCAAGCGGAATGTATACAAATGGTGAATAATGTTGAATTATACATACTGTAATTAAAAAAAATATTTTTGAGGTTGCAAAACAAAGATTATAGGAGTATATTTTATAAGAAATTACAATTTCAGTCTTTCTACTTCAAAATGTTATATTAATTGTTACTTGTTTCTTTGTTATTATTTAAGAAATTTACTAAAATGTATTAATTTTCACTGAAATTTACTTCAGCAATTGAGTTACTTTTTTATAATTATGCGTGCATGCATGCCTGCATGCCATACATATTGTACATTTACAGCATCTACCAGCAGGGGCTCAATGGACTGTTTTAACCAGGAAAATCTTGACCTCTTCTTTTGGATGAACTTCTAACCTACATTTTCAGTATATGATTTTGTCTTTTTTTTTTTACTTGGGGCCTTTTTGTCACTTACTTTGCTTTGGTTTGCCAGCTGTTTTCCATGACCTTATTCTTTTGTCAGACATTCTCTTTACTATAAGTGGGGCAGTCTCTCTCGTTCTCTCTCTCTGTTCCTCCAGCCATACATTATTCATGCGTTATGTCCACTCGGCAGAACTAATCTGGCCTGCTGGTGATGACTGCACATTAAAATGCACCAAAATGAGCATGTTTCTTTTGTTAGGCCATCAAAGACCCTAAAAGGATGGAAAAGCTCTCCGGAGAGCACTAAAAGTTCCCAAAATAGAAGGATTTATGTTCACATAGACCTGGAATGTTGACATGAAAAATTTGGATATGCATGACTGGATTGTTGTTTCTAATGATCGTAAACACTTCTGTAGGTTTACGCCTAAAGAGTTTGGTGGTAGACAAATATACACAAAAAAAAAAACGATCAAGATTTCCAAAAAATACAGTAGTCAATATTTGAAGTGGATCAAAACTATACGAGCGTATGGGACGCTCAGTGGGTTCAAGTGTAGTGCAACCAAGATGGTGGTGTGTTTACGGTAAGAGAAACAGGAGAGGGAATCCCATTTTAACTTGTTTAATCAAAGGAGATTCGTATATGTTACTTCACACCTGTGGTCTATAATAAACAGAAGAGATACAAAGAAAACAGTGGTAAATATATTAGTAAATGACACAAAAATTCAGTTATTAAGTAATATATTAATGAACATACATGATGTGCCGATTATATTAGTAAATAAAGTAAAGCAGATTGCACGATCGTTGCGTATACTCGATATTACGAGCAGGAAATTAGTAAAGTCATTAAATTTGACATTTCAAACAATATACAAGTACATCTAAAAAATAAATTATATCACGAATAAGGTCAATATTTTTTGTCACATTTCAGAAAGTGAAACCCATTTATTATATAGATTCATTACAGATAGAGTGAAATATTTAAATCCATTATTTCTTGAAATTTTGATAATTATGACAATACCCCATAGTTTCTCTATGGGGATCAGGTCAGGCGAGTTTGCTGGCCAATCAAGCACAGTAACTGTGCGTTCACACCGCAAGCGGCGAGAGTGTCAAAGTGGCCGGAAGTCATTCATTTTCAATGTGAGCCGGCGGCGAGCTCCGGCGAGAGCGTCGTGGCGAGTCTTGGACGATGAGAGCGTTGAGGAGAGTTGAAATCAGGTCAACTTTATGGTAATGAGCTATGACGTGGTTCGGCGGCAACCAATCAGAACGTAGAAGTCCTCCGCTTGAGAGGATTACAGAGAACGCAGCCCTGTAAACTTTGGTTCCGACCACATTAGTTCCCATACATTTTAGCGCTAGAAGAACGCTTTGTTTTTCAGCGGGAATGCTATTAATTTCCTCAAAACAACATAGATTTGACCAATTACATCAAGACTACACTTCAACCAGGACAGTTTGTAATGTAGGGTTAGGGTTAGCACAAATGTTAATTAAAGACCAAGGCTAGTAAACGTCTCTTATAAACTGCATGTTGAAATTAACCATAAACACAAAAGCCACACCACACAAATGGCTTTTAATTGGTTTATTTCGTTAGCAAACATAAAACTTTAATTGTTAAGTTTCCATCGATCAATTTCTTACTTTCACATTTAAAATATTTAATGAGGTTAACATATACCCTACTTGTGGTCAGTCTGCACAAGATCAATGTGCTTGTTTGCTTTGCGGCTCCTTTAAATACATGACAAGCATTCGATCTACATCATAGCATCAGAGCGTCCACAAATCTTTCTACAGCGTTGCTGGCAGGGAGGCCAGGGCAGATATTTACATTCTCGCCGGCGGTGGTGTGAACGTACAGTAACACCATGGTTCATTTAACCATCTTTTGGTACCTTTGGCAGTGTGGGCAGGTGCCAAGTCCTGCTGGAAAATGAAATCAGCATCTCCATAAAGCTTGTCAGCAGAAGGAAGCATGAAGTGCTCTAAAATGTCCTGGTAGATGGCTGCGTTGACTGTGGACTTCAGAAAACACAGTGGACCAACACCAGCAGATGACATGGCAGCCCAAATCATCACTGACTGTGGAAACTTCACACTGGACTTCAAGCAACATGGATTCTGTGCCTCTCCACTCTTCCTCCAGACTCTGGGACCTTGGTTTCCAAATGAAACACAAAATTTACTTTCATCTAAAAAGAGGACTTTGGACCACTGAGCAACAGTCCAGTTATTTTTCTCTTTAGCCCAGGTAAGATGCTTCTGACGATGTTTCTGTTTCAGAAGTGGCTTGGTAGCCCTTTTCCTGAAGATGTCTGAGCGTGGTGACTCTTGATGCACTGACTCCAGCTTCAGTTCACTCCTTGAGAAGCTCTCCCAAGTGTTTGAATTGGCTTTGCTTGACAGTATTCTCAAGCTTGCGATCATCCCTGGTGCTTGCGCACATTTTTCAAACCAAATTCTTCCTTCCAGTCAACTTTGCATTTAATATGCTTTGATACAGCACTCCTTGAACAGCCACCCCTTTCAGTAATGACTCTTTGTGTCTTACCCTCTTTGTGGAGGGTGTCAATGATCGTCTTCTGGACCATTGCCTAAGTCAGCAGTTTTTTCCCCATTATCGTGGTTTCAAAGAACAAGAGATACACAGAATTTATACTGTATGGATGGTCATTTATTGAAACTCAAATGTTAATATTCTAATATTTGGAGATACTGATTTTTGACTTTCATTAGCTGTAAGCTCTACTCATCCAAATTAAAACACAAAAACGTTTGAAGCGTTTTAATTTACATGCAATGAATCTAAAATATATGAATGTTTCACTTTTTGAAATAAGTTACAAGAAAAAAATAGCTTTTTCACCATATTCGATTTTTTTTTTTAGATGTACCTGTAAAACAAACCGGGCCCTAAGAACTGAACATAATAATTTGTATTCTAATAGGAATACGCGTATTATCAAGCTCAAAGTCCGATATGAAAGCGTTTGGTTTCTCTTTCAATTTCACTTTCATTTGTGACGCAGTTTAAAATACGTTCAATTCACGGGCAAATATTGACATTCAGAGTAATAATATAGGTTACAAATACAAAATATACATGGAAACTCACCCGCAATCATTTACACACTGGTAAAAAACATATACAAAGTTGAATAAACAGTCCAGCCAGCCTGATTTGTATCCTGCTGCTGTCGAGTCAAAATGGCAGCTCCTAACTGAGTATGCTACGTTCACTGGGGACGTGGTTAGAGCTTTCTCACAAAAACCTTTCATCAAAGTTTCATAAAACCAAAACGTGTTCTTGTCTTAGGACAACTTTGCTAAACTTTATTGATCCACTTCAAATGTTGACTACTGTAATAAGCAGCATAAACAGTTTTCAACACTGATAATAATATGAATGATAAATATAGTATTAATAACCCTAACCCAAATATGATAATAATATGAACTGTTATTAATAACGGATAATAATTGTGTACCAAATTAGCATATAAGAATGATTTCTAAAGGATCATGTGACAATGAAGAATTGGCCGCTAAAAATTCAGCTTTGCCATCACATAAATAATTTAATTAAAAAAAGAAAAAGAGAAAAACCTGTTAGTGTTCCAACTGCCTCACATTGAAAGGAACTGTGCTGTTTTTGGGCCGTTTTCGTGCAATCCTTGTCAAAGCAAATGTTTGCAGATGAGTCAACTCCATCAAAGATCCGTTCTGGGAAGGACTCAGGTCTTTAATATAGGCTACCATGCTATTACAGCAGAAAAGTGCAGCATACAGAGAATAGGGCTTCTTCAAGTATGGAAACTTTTTGTAACCTTATAGATTCTAACTGTTATTATAAACGCTGTTGCATTTTAAACATTTGTCAGTCTGTGCGTCGGTGGTTGGGATTTTTCTGCAGGTTACAATATTACACCAGTTGGTGGCGACACTGTCTTTATGAGTCATCATAAATCATTCATTCAAACCATAGTCTAATCATCCAGCGACTTGATGAGGCTTCCTTGGAGGTGTTTTCGCCGGCAGAACAAAACAAAGAAACTGGCAATATTGAGTCTAAAAGGTAAGTTTATAATATGCCTTGTTTATTTAGTTGTTGCATAAATGCAATATCACGCTTGTAACTGAATTGCGCTACTGTTTTAGAATAGAGATAACTTGAAAATAACTTGCTCAACCTATAATCCAGTCTAATATACAGGCTTTCCTTGGTAGAACTCATATTCAAGCATTCTTTCTCACTCAGAATATGTATTTCTAGAGGAACAAAAAAGTGCTGCAAACATGTCAAACATTCATATCCTTCCAGTATCTTCTGTGCATTTAATGTCAAAATATTTAGACTTGTTGACTTGAAATAAAGTAACAGATGTTTATTTTCACGTCACAGAGCAAGGCTGGATTATGTTCAGCACAACACCATGTTGTTTCACATGTTTCTTCTTTACACCTCCCACCCCTCTGTAATGTACATATGTTCATTAGTTAAACCCTTGATTCCTCTGAATAAGTTCTTGAGAAAAGTCAGTAAATCCAACCTATTCCTGTGGTCTAAATTTAACATGTAGGGGGCAACAGAGTTGTCTAACTTGATTCAGAGTATTAGAAAAGAAAACACTTGGTTTACTGTTTTTACTGTATTTTGAATCAAATACGAGCAGACTTCATGAGGGTTATTATGGTTAACTCAAATTGAAACTAAAACCAGAAACTTAAATCAAATAAAATCTAATATCAAAACAAAAACTATAACAGTATGCCATCGATATTAAACACTGCTTGATGAGCATAAGATACTTTCAAAAACATAAACAAATCATACAAACAATAAAGCTAAATCGTGTATGAAAATATTGTTTGTTCTTTAGAGAATATTTGCAATATTTTATTTCTCAGTGTTTCAAGCATAAACCCCACTGTTTTTCTTAAATGTATGCTTTTAATAAGAACAAAAAATTAAGCATGTTTGTGCTGATTTGCCTGGTTACTTTAGCAAATCCATTCAGTTGTGCTAAAACCATGCAGACAGTAGCAGCAAATAAGCAACACAATTAGCAAGCACATTTAATCCTTAATTAAATCTCCCATCTCATGGCAATTCATAACTATTTTACGTTTTGACAAATTGGTGGCTAATTCGTATTATATTAATTGGTGGCTAATTCGTATTATATTAATTGGTGGCAAATTCATATAATATTATCGCTTAAAAGGTTAATTTCTTATTTTTGTTGTTGTTGATTGTTTCAGTTCTCAGAGTTTAGCCTCTCGCACACTCATAGGTTTCTTCCTGTTCCACAGGACCTGGTCAGGACAGAGTCCTGCTGTAGCTACCCTGATTCTGCCAGTAGGCAGGGGTCACCATCTCTACACGTGACGTGAGTCCTAGTGCACCAGATCTGTCAAAACACATCACACCATATCGAAAGCTCGTCCTCTCTGTCTCCCTCTCTCACAAACACACATGGGGTATTTGGGACTGATCAAGACCAGTTTTTGTAGATTTTTTCAGCGCCTGCCAGGCTTGGGACATCCACACCATGCAAATAAGAGCGCTCTGAGGCAATCTGTGAGGATTTCACAAACAACAGCACCAAGTGACCAATCCAATGATGCTGAAATCTGTCATCCTTCACTGAGGTAAGACCTTTCCCAGAGGAAAAACGATTGCTCAGAGGTTGTTCTTTCTTAGCTTAGGGGTCTTAACCCCATGACGTCAATTGCATCATTTTGGAAACATACATTTTTAAGGCCTGCAAATTATCAACATTATCAAAACGTTGCATTATTTTTTTAATGAAGTGAATATAAAAATACATTTTATATTGTTAGTAATGTTTCAAGTTGATCTGGATTTTGAAGGTTCATCTCTCAATCATCATTGTATTGGATTGCATTATATGATTTGCTCCCTACAAATAAAATTACTTTATTATCCATGAATATGCAGAATACACATACATTACTCAGTACAAAAAATCACTGTGTTATTTTGCACATTATACATTATGTAACATTTATTTGCAACGTTATACATAAGCTGGATACGCAATGTCATAGATGTGCATTGGATGGTATCCAGTGGTAGCAGATAGGGTGTTGTATTAGTGCAGTGTGTGCATGTAGTCCAGTTGAACTGTGTTAATGTGCAGTGCATGGCATGTGTGTGAGTGGGAGTGTGCTGTAGGGTGTATTAGTTTTTACTGTTCATTTGCCTGATAGCCTGAGGGAAAAAGCTATCCCTCAGTCGGCTTGTGCGGGATCGGATGCTGCGGAGACGTCTTCCTGAGGGCAGCAGAGAGAGCAGACTGTGGGACGGGTGGCTGGAGTCCTTGATGTACCTCTGGGCTTTCCCTGTACACCGCCTGGTGTAGATGTCCTGGAGGGAGGGAAGCTCACCTCCAACAATGTGTAGGGCAGTTCGCATGACCCTTTCCAGAGCTTTGCGGTGGCCAGCGGTGCTGTTTCCAAACCAGGCGGTGATTTCCAAACCAGGATGCTCTCCACAGTGCAGGTGTAGAAGGATCTGAGGATGCTGGGGCTCATTCCAAACTTCCTCAGCCGTCTCAGGAAGAAGAGGCGCTGATGTGCCTTCTTCAGCACTGCATCTGTGTGAGCAGACCATGTGAGATCCTCAGTGATGTGAACGCCGAGGAACTTAAAGCTGTTTACCCGCTCCACAGGTGTCTTGTCGATGGTGATGGGTGTGTGTTCTCTGCTCTGTCTCCTGAAATCCACCACCAGCTCCTTGGTCTTGTCGATGTTGAGTGAGAGGTGGTTCTCCTGACACCATTTAGTCAGGGTACTCACCTCCTCTCTGTAGGCCGTCTCATCGTTGTCGGTGATCAGGCCTATTGTGTCACCATTTGACGATGACATTGGAGCTGTGTGTGCTGTACAGTCGTGTGTGTACAGGGAGTACAGGAGTGGGCTGAGGACGCAGCCCTGCGGAGCACCAGTGTTGAGGATCAGAGAAGATGAGGTGTTGTTGCCCATTCTGACCACCTGACTTCTGCCTGTCAGGAAGTCCAGGATCCAGCTGCACAGAGATCTGTTCAGTCCCAGAGTCTGGAGCTTCGCAACCAGTGTGGCAGGCACTATGGTGTTAAATGTTGAGCTGTAGTCCACGAACAGCATCCTCACATAGGTGTTCTTATTTTCCAGGTGGGAGAGAGCAGTGTGTAGGGTGAAGGCAGTGTTATCGTCTGTGGAACGTTTGCTGCAATATGGAAATTGTAGTGGGTCCAGTGAAGCAGGCAGCACAGAGCAGATGTAGTCTCTGATGAGTTTCTCAAAACACTTGCTGAAGATGGGGGTCAGAGCAACGGGCCTCCAGTCATTCAAGCATGTGATTTAAATTTTCTTCGGTATGGGCACAATTGTGGATTTTTTGAAGCATGAAGGGTTCCTTCACAGACAGAGAGAGGGAAATGTGAAAATGTCTGTAAAAACCCCGGCTAGTTGGAATGCGCATGCTCTGAGCACACGGCCTGGGATGCCACCCGGACACACAGCCTTGCGGCTATTCACCCATCGGAAGGATCGGGTTACATCCGCGACGGAAATGGAGAGTGCACTCACCTCTTCTGCTGCAGCCGAGGGAACGCTCTCTGTGTGAGCGGTGTTGTGAGCCTTGAATCGAGCAGAAACATGATTAAGCTTGTTCACAGTAGCTGGTTTATTCCCTTTAAAACCTATGATGTTATTGATGCCCTGCCACATGTTTCTTGCATTGTTGGTGTTGAATTGTTGTAGTTAAATTCTACAATTAAGTCTACAGAACCTTAAACATAAAAATAATCATTAAAAACCATCTTAAGCTAAATCATATTATTATTGGGAGATTTATGATGACAAGTAATATACTGTTATAAAAATCTCCAGTAATTTACATTACAAGCTGTCAGAATTTCATCTTATTTTTTGGCCATATCAATATCAGCAACTGCACCAAATTGCATATTTTAGCTTAGCATGGGCTTGTGAATAAAAAGTAGGTGTTTTTTCCTCCTCAAGTATAAGTATGTGCCCCATATGAAAAACTTTAATTTTGTTGAGTATCAAATTATTAATGAATTTATGTATGTATTTATTATTTATCTAATGGCTCCATAAACTCTTACATTTACAAAATATTTTTTTTGTGCTATAGTTTCATGTCAGCTTTAACAGGGTTAATGGAGCTTTCGGTTAGTTCTCTTTTAAGAAGTCTATATGAGAAATAAAAATACGCACAAACTGTAACGAGTATAGATCTATCAAACAAACAGCATAGTTTGGATGACATGGTCTTTATTAGAATCTCAAGAGAAAGGTTTGGGTTCATTTTGAGATCTCCGACTCTTTTGATTTGAGCACAGATTCTGAAACTCAAGAGTATGTGAGCTTTCTTTCTTTGGAGCCAAAAATCTGAGTTTTGGAAACCTGAAACCTGCAAGACCTCTGTTGATCTTTGGAACACAAATTAAGATATTTTTGATGAAATCCGAGAGCTTTCTGACCTCATGCATTGTGATAACTCTCCAAACTGGCGCCAGGGTGACGCAGTGGAGAATTGTTGAATAAAGTTGTTATTTTTGTTCTCTTTGCACACATAACGTATTCTCGTAGCTTCATAAAATTACGGTTGAACCACTGATGACACATAGACTGTTTTAACAATGTCTTTACTACATTTCTGAGCCTTGATTCGTGGTAGGACCCTTGCTGTCTATGGAGGATCAGAAAAATCTCTGATTTCATCAAAAACATATTAATTTGTGTTCTGAAGATGAACCGAACAAGGTCTAATGGGTTTGGAATGACATGAGGGTGAGTAATTAATGACATCATTTTCATTTTTGGGTGACTTATCCCTTTAATCTCTTTGCCGTTTAGGAGAAACAATTCAAATCTCATTAATTAAATTAAATACAATTATTTTTTTCTTCAATGCTAACACCAAATAAAGCATGTAACAAAATCATCAGATATACTAATCATCATTTGTGTGATGGATTATTGAAGGTGTGCCTCAATATCATGTTCCAGTAGACCTGGTGAAGTTAATTCGTTTATAGTAGCTGTGCTCTATGCAGACATACAGTACTGGTTATTATTTACATTAATTATTCACAATCTTTTGGGTTGATGTGATTTTAAGGTGTGTGCATGTACTGAGCTACAAGCATGAGGTTAACGTGACAGGAGTATGTACTGTGATGTGATTCCTTTCTGGTCCTCAAGGGAGAGTCTTGAGAAGCGAGAAGAATTCCAAAGAGGACATCTGCGGGATTTTCCCACATCGGCAGGCAGATCATGATTTCCACTTACACATTCCCAGAATCCTGAGAGTGTGTGTGTGTGTGTGTGTGTGAATGGTTGTGCTTCTTTGAATGTATGAGATTATGAAAATATGTTTTAGACAATTAAACAAAATGATAACACGTCAATGCTTTTTAACATCAATGCAAATGAAATCTGCACAAAAATATTATGAGCATCTTATCTGGTTATATCTCTGTCCAGTTGTTCAGTGGGAGATGGAGCCTGTGTGTGAAAAGAGTTTGCACGGGTTTTCGGGAGCTCTGCGTGTTGATTGGAGGAACCAGCTCTCTGTCACCCCACCTGACATAAGGTAAGATGCAACATACCAATGTCGAAAGAAAGATGAATTAATTATCTACTGGATTAAGTTAACAGCCTTTTAATACAGGTTATATTACATTTCTTAGACCTGCTTCTACCCACTGACCAGGTCTTCTTTCTTCTCTTATCCTGTAGCTTCACATTCTTACAGACAGAGGAAGACAAACCTCAAACGCATGAGGTAAAACACTCCACAAGTTCCTTCTAAAACAGCACATCATCTATTCATATCTTAATTTTAAATGTCATAAAGCTAATATTTTAATTTGGATTCAAATGTAAATTTACTCTCTTAACCCCTTAACTGTCATCCCCATTTTTGAAAATTCACGAGAGTGCAGTATCCAAACTTAAATTATTATAATTCATTTGAATACAGACCTAAGGTTGTCTCCAATTAGGAGATAATTACAGAAGTGAAATCAATAGTATTAAAAAGTCGAAGTTTTTTACTGTAAAGAAAATGTATTACACTATTTTTATTATATTTTATATAAAATTTAGTATTGCTATAAACTTAAAGCCATATGTCTACATAAGTTTGTTCCAAATTTGAAGTTGGAGGTTCATATGCAATTTTGTTTAGCATAGCCACCGGGTGCCATTGAAACTCCATTGATTTTTTTTAGCATTTCTGTCACAAAATCAATTTCTTCTCAATATTACATCTATAACAAAATATATGGAATCTTGAGACTCAGACCTTTACGATAGTGTCAAGATTATAAAAAGTTTGATTCTAAAAGACCGTAATACATTTTGTATATGACACCGCCGCTAAGGGGAGGAGACCGCCAAAACATTTTGAAGTACCATTTCTATGGTAACGCAATGTCCGATTTCAAAATAGTTTTCACAGGATGAATTTTTGAGATTTTAAGCTTTCAAATGATATAACTTAGATGATTGCTAAAACATGTGATGGGGAAAAGGCAAGGATATAAAGACTTTTTGTGACAAAAGAACTCCTGTTATGATGTTGATTTACATAGACGCTTGGGCACTCTTGTCATAAATAATCTATTACTGTTTCCTAAATAATTTGTAACAACAAATAATGGTAATATATATTTTAGGAGACTTAGACCTTTCATTAGTTTGTCATGATACATTAGGATTTAAGTGTAATATAGTGAAGTAAATATACGGGACGGCGACAGTTGAGGAACACTCCACTGTTTTTGAAAATAGGCTCATTTTCCAGCTCTCCAATAGTTAAAAAGTCGAGTTTTACTGTTTTTGAATCCATTTAGCCAATCCCCCCTACAAATCGAACCCTGGCTGGGGACTACTTTCAGGCGCTGCGTAATATCATTGCGCCTGCTGCACGCACTATGGTACGGCAGCAAAATTCCTTGATTATTACGCCGGAATGAGAGTATAGTTCCTAGCCATATCGGCCTAGAAAATCACAACTTTTCATTTTCCGTCAGTCTTAGTACAGATTTAGAGTTGGAAAATGAGTGTTCTTGTAAAGAAAACGTTCAGCTAAAGTTGAAAATTCATGTACTCCCCTTTGTCATTCAAAACACGAAAGGTAAATATTTGAAGAATATACAGTTTTGTACAAGTACTAGGGCTGTCAAGGTTTAAATTGACAAAAAGAAACACAAAAAAATGTCATTACACTTGTCCATATGACTAATGGGCTGTATTCCATTTCTTCTGATGTCTTATGATTCATAATCTGCCTTAGTTCTTTCGGGCACATTGACTGTTGATCCAGTTCACAGCACAAGTCTGAATGATTCACTTTCAAGTTGGATGGATGCTCCTCGATGCTCAATAACCCGGTTGCAACGGTTGACTACCAGCTCATTAGAGGGGAAGATCAGTTATTTATCAGTGAATAATAACTTAAATATCATGTCACCAGAGTTATCATATGACTCAAAAAACATAAAATGCAGATAAGTACTTTAATGATACTTGTGAGGTTTTTGTGTCCCTTCTACATTTTACAGTTCTTAATCATTGTGATTACATGGAGAACAATTATCCAGAAATATTCAGATCCCTGCTTTTGTGTGAGGAAGGAAACTAAAATGTTTAAAAATCTAGACTTTATCTTATACATTTTTGGTTTGACATGCTAAGTGATACTTTACATTATTACATTTACATCATTACATTGAAGTCACATTCATAATGATTCGTACAGTTTCAATGAGAAAGAATAAGGTCAGATTACAATATTGAGACTTGTGGTGATGGCGGAAACATATTTCAGTTTTCAGGTGAAGTTTTGATCACCTCCTGCATGAATTCCTTGTGCCATAATCATACGTAGAGGTCTAAAGTTGAATTTATATAACAGCTCAAGGGTTGTGGGCATCTGTCAGTACATTTAGTCCACTGAATGGTCCATGAGTGTTGTTCCTGTTGCCCTCAGAGAAATGTTAGACCGTCCACTCTCCTGTGATGTCATTCTGAGTTTACATGACAAATGGCAAGGAACGCCATCAGGTCACCACTGACGCCACAAACAAAATCAAACCCTGCCCATGGACCAGGAGATGCTTTAAGGATATCAGCTATGTGCCAAGACCTTTTTTATAATATTAGATTATCTTCATAGAACATAGAATAGACAATAGTCAAGTTCTGTATAAATCACAATGCATAAAAGACTCATGTTTCCGTAAAGTGGTGATATATGCCTGAATGTGATTTCAACATTTAAAAGCAATATCCTGTTAAATTCTCAGATTCCTGGTGAATAACTACACTATCCATAATCCTGAGGAGAGATCGACCAATCACAGAATCGCTGCATGCACGTAAAGGATAAAACATTGTGGAAAAAGAATACAATTGCAAGTTTTCTGATCAAATTTGTGATTTACATGCTATCAAAAAATTCCTGAATTTTTGTGTTTATTTTAGGGCTGCACAGTTTGGGGAAATTTTGGGATTATCAATATGGATATAACATGACATTAATAATAAGAATAGAAAAATATTATTTTATTTATTTATTATTAAACAAAGAAATGAAGAAACCCTAGTTAAAACCAGGCTAAGTCGTCGGGGGCCAGACGAACCAGTAGTTTGTTCCAACTGCAGCAAAGTCAGAACAATAAAGAACAAAATAAGAAATATTACTATTGTAGAATTTGACTGTAAAATGAAAAATTCTAATGTTTAAGAAAAATAATAGAATAATATTGTTTTACATTACAACTGCAAAATTACAATACTAATATTTGGCACATTTTGAGGCACATTATGCCTTGATTGTTCAATTCTCTATTTGTCTGACACAGTAATGTCATGTATTAAATTATCTTCAGGGTTTTATAAGCAAATATTCATATACATGATTACCTCTGATTAATTTGTTTAATTAATAACTATATTATGTAATTTGATTAAAAAAACACTTTAAACAGTTGACAAATATATAACAATCTTGGTCAGATTTTCTTTTTCTTCAGATTTGTATTTTCTTAAATGAGAGATGGTAATGTTGTAATTCTTCCCTAAGTTGGTTGGTTTGAATAGATGCTTTATTGTATTAACTCTTTATTAAAGCATTTTAATAAAAAAATATTGAGAAAACAATTCTAAGGACACTGAAAAAGATTGTGCTTGTTGGGGTGTATTAGGATGCTCAGGTAAATCATCAGATTACGTCAGTGATGTTCATTTTGATGTCTGATTGTATTCCAGGGATATTTTTATTTGTATTATGATATCCTTTATTGGTCAGTGCGTGATATCAGCATGCTTGATCTTTACATAAGTCCAACACTGTCAGTTTGATGTGCGTCAGTGGTGCTTGAGGGGGCGTTACCCTTTCCACACAACCACGCAATCTATTCCCCCGGAAAAGAGGGGGATGGATGGAGCAGAGGAAAGGGGAGGGCAGGAGAGGGGGATGACTCATCCACTGTGAGAGGAGCAGTACATCAATGTCTTAACCCACAGACTTGCATTTACAGTGAACACACAATACTGACAGATGAACCATGAGGAAAGATGAGAATTGAAAGATGGGAGGGCTCAGGGCAAATATGCCCCAGATATCTAAATTGTGAGGACTAAAAGGTATTTCATGGCACCCAACTGTGGATTTTGACCATCCTCGTATATAAAAAATAATGGTTTAAAAATAGTGTTTTTGCAGCAATGCCATAGAAGATACATTTAGGGTTTCCCAGTGAACCTTTTAGTGAACAATTTTTCCCTACACTCTTAAAAAGGATAGAACTATTATATGATATAACAATTATTTTGAGTTCCCCGGTGAACCTTTCAGTGAACAGTTCTTAAAATAAAAACAATTATTTCTTTCTTTAAAGAACCTTTTGTGCAATGGAAAGGTTCCAATATTTTGTAATGGTTCTTTATTAAACCATTGACGTCAATTTAATAATATAAAGAAAATTTTTCCACTGAACCTTTTGTGGAATATAAAGATTCCATGAATGTTAAAGGTTCTTTACCTTTCCATTTCACAAAATATTATTTATAGTGGAAAAAGGTTATTCAGGTCATTAAAATGGTCTTCACACTAATAAAGGTTATTTAGAGAACTGTTCAAAATGGTTCTTCTGTGGCACTGTGGCAAACCCCTTACTGAACCTTTATTTATAAGAGTAAATGGGCACTATGTGATACGTTAGAAGCAAATGTGTCCTCAAAAAGATACAAATGCCGTTGAAAATCAATACCGTTGACATATATAGACGGAATATTTCCTGAAATCGGTAAACATGCGTATATGCATCCGTAACATCAGTTAAAAGTTCTTAAATATAGCCATTTTTTCCTTGCACTCTTAAAAATAAATGTTCCAGAAGGTACATTTAGCAGCGATTCAATTGAAGCATTATTTTAGGTTTCCAATGAACCTTTCAGTGAACAGTACTTAGAAGAACCATTTTTATTTCTTACTGTAAATTACATTTGATCATCTTTTCACAGCAAGGACCTTTTGTGCAATGGAAAGGTTCCACGAATGCTAAAGGTTCTCCATGGAACCATAGATGCCAATAAAGATCAATCAAATTTATTTGACAAATACTCCTAAAATAAAGGATCTTTACCAGCATGGTTCCATGATAAACCTTTAATTCATGGAACCTTTCCATTCCACAAAAGGTTATTTATAGTGGAACATATTTATAAAATGTTCTTCACACTAGAAAAAAATCTTCTTTCCTAAAGGTTCTTTAGGCAACCAAAAATGGATCTTATACGGTATCACTGTAAAAAGCCCTGTGTTAACCTTCATTTTTAAGAGTGAAATGTGTCCTCAAAAAGAAAAAAAAACATAAAAAGCCCTTGAAAATCACTCCCTGGGACCAATAGCGGACTGGCCATATGGAGCATCGGGAGTTTTCCCGGTGGGCCGCTGTACATTGTGGGCATTGGCGTAATATATATAAAAAAATGGATTGTAGTAAATGTACGTATCCTTCCATCGGCCCGCGCGGCCAACTTCATTAAAACATTCTAATTAATATAGCGTGCTCCGGCTCAGTGCAGTGGCTCAAAAGCGCTAATCAATGTCAAAACGTTTGAAATAGCCAATCAAAGTGTAGAATGCGGGATTTACCGTTCACATCCGCTGTTGCGCGCGACTTGAATGGAGCTGAGGTAGGCCAAGATGTAAGAACAAAAATACAGTAAAACAATAGCCTAATATTATGAAATACTACACTTAAAATAGTGGTTTTCTATTTAGGATATTTTAAAATGTAATTTATTTATGTGATCAAAGCTGAATTTTCAGCATCATTGCTCCAGTCTTCCGTGTCCCTTCAGAAATCATTCTAATGCTGCCTAATTTGCTGCTTAATTATAAGTTATTATTTGTAATAAATTATTAATAATGGTTTTATTATTGGCATAATGGTTCTCAGTTACAGAACAGCATTTATTTGAAATATAAGTACTTTGTAATAAGTGTAAATATATTTACTGTCACTTAAATCAATTTAATCAAAGTCCCTTTTGTATTATATAATCTTTGATTTAATGCAAAATTGTTGAAGAAAAATATTAATTTATATTTTTTTAATCTTACCCAAGACTGAAAGGTATCACATTTTCCACAAAAATATGAAGCAGCTCAACAGTTTTCAACATTCATAATAATCAGAAACGTTTCTTGAGCAGCAATCAGCATATTAGAATGATTTCTGAAGATCATGTGATACTGAAGACTGGAGAAATTATCACAGCAATCAATTATTTTACCATATAGTCGCATAGAAGACAGCTGTTTTAAATTGTAACATTATATATTTCACAGTACTGTTTACTGTATTTTTCATCATCTAAATAATTTGTATACTCTTTTCCACAATTGGAGCTCTATTCCTTCAAATGATAGATGTCAAGCTCCTGCAAAAGGACAAATACTGTATATGACCAATAGAAAGGCCCATAAAAACAGTCCGCATTCTGCACTATTCAAGTCTTCTAGACGATACCAGAGCATTGTGTCTGATAATATTGGTATTTCACTTTAGTGATATTAAACTGTCCCTCATAAAAATTATAAAAAATTATTTACTATTTGCCATATACACCAGAAAAGACTAATTATAATGGCAAGAATATGCCACTCATTTATAGAGTGGTGCGGACTGGGTTTGGTGGGCCACTCTGTGCCAAAATGTCCAGGGCCACTTTTTGGCCCCAGTCCGCCCCTGCCTGGGACAAATATAGATAACACATTTCTGACATCAGTTTACGTGCGTATATGTATCCGTAACATCTCGGATCTGCACGATTCAGCTGCCTGCAGTTGCATTGGGCTGTTTTCTATTTTATGAATGGATGCTGGGGCCATGATGTCAATACTCTCAGTGAGAACCCCCCCCCACACACACACACAGATGCGGGAAAACCTTCATAACCGCCGAGCTAAATCTGAGAATCCCCCCACCTCCCTCCTCCACATATCCCACGCATCCGTCCGCATGCACTCGCCTCCCCTCTCCCTCCAACCACACCTGTTCTCCTATCAGAGGAACCAGCTTCAGCCAGTCTGCTAAGAGGCTTGCTGACGCCAGAAGACTCTCTCTCTCTCTCTCTCTCTCTCTCTCTCTCTCGTGCTCCTTTTTCGCCACTAAATGAGTGGCATGAATAATCCATGCCAGATCAAGAACTGCAGCAGAGAGGGACGTGATCACAAACCTCGCTCGTGCACATACGCACACCCTCGGACACACACTCACACGCACGCGTGTATCGTGAGCACGGCTGATGGAGGCAGAGCAGAGGGGCGTGTGAGATTGCAGTGGCATCCTTCTTCTCCGCTCGACGTGTGCAGAACGATCTTCCTCTTGCGCTCCGAAAGCTGAAGCCGGCATGTTCTGCTTCTGCTTGCAGGGCTCTTTGCTGAAGCTCCAGGCTGTGGAGGGAGACACCAGCCCTCCTTCAGACACCTCTCCTGAAGAAAGTCCACCCAGCTTGGGATTCAAAGATGAAATCCTGATTCCTTCATGCAATGGTGTTGGGCAAGAGCACAGCTCACTAGGTAAGAGAGCCGGCATTGCTTTATGGGTATAGCATGCGAGTGCCTGATGGTCAGAATGAATGGTGGGCTGCTACGTTGCATGAATGAATGAATGTGGTCTGCTGATATGAAAATCCACTGACCGACTAAGCCTGATAGGAGGGCTGGGCTTATTTGTTTATGGGTTTTGTGAAGAAGATGGCTCTTGTTTTTTGGGCACATGTGAGTCACTTGCCCGAGCTGCTTCCCACTGGCATCTATTAATAACGCAGGCACTGAGATCGCAGACAGCTCCTCACAGCACGACTTTAACACATAAGTATATGTATTCATCCCACAGTTTGGCGAGATTCTTAATATGCACTACCTCTTGCATTCCTCATTTCATTGTTTTTTCTCTGCTCTAAAAGCTAACAAATGACGCTGTAGCTTTTTTTTCAGAGCTAACTTCACCCTTCTGAGTGAAGTTACTTTTAACCAGCTGGTGATTTTTGAGCTCTCCTCAAGTTCACACAGGTGTAGGCAGAGTAACCACACGTGTAGTATATGTTCAGGCAGTGATGTAGTCTATTTTTTTGTAGTGAGCATACTGTGATTTTTTTCCTTCCTCACCCGTCCCAAAGCAACATCCCATAAGCACCACTAACTAATGTGTACAGTATGCATCTACATGTAACTGACAGCATTCTGAAATATGGCCTATGCGATATCAACATGCCAATTTATTATTATAAGCAACACAAGACAGCTAATGACATTTATAGCTGAGGAGACTGGACTGATTTTCTACTGTGTTAATCATCTAACTCAGCCAGTTAAGAGCTATATTTTTCCTGAATATGGTCCTTGGAGCACAGGTTTTATCAGCTGGCAATTTTCAATGCACATTTAAGAGTGCCTGTTTTTAAATTCCCTAGCCTGACCTTCATTCCACAAGGCTGGTCAGGAGTTCTCATCTCTCTCATCATCTGAAACAAGGATATATAAACATTGTATTTAGTTTAACTGCTGTACACAGACTAGAGGTCGACCAATTGATCGGCCGATTTTTGGCATTTTTTTTATTAATCAGCATCGGACGATTGTGCTGCAAATTAGGCCTATTAATATACAAGCGCGTCTGCAAGCAACTCGTGACGCTGCCTCGTGCGGCAAGCAGATTGCCATTCCACTGGCACAACGGATAACCCTGTGATGTCCCCCTCTGCCTGCTAACTTTTTGAAGAGAGAACTACCTGGTAACTCCCCAAGAAAACAGTAATACTTCATTTCTTATCCTTCGTTCTTAATCTAGCCTTGTATTTCATCGGTTAAATATGATGCTACTTTTGGAGAGAGAATGAGAATAACATTTGGAAAAAGAATGTGAGTAACTTTTTTACGGCTGGAACGGTTTCTCGAGTAACTCGAATACAAAAAATCATTGAGGCAAATTATGTGCTTCGAAGAATCGTTTTGTCCATTTTCTAGGGATGCACTGAATTTCCGGCAGCCGGAAATATATGCGTCGCCGCACCACCCAGCAGTGTTCAGGCTTCCCCTCGCGTGACGCTCCGTTCAATATTCCTCTCTATCATTCTGCTCAGTTACCGCTCATGCTCACCGGAAAAGCTAAGTCCGCTCAAATAACGCGTTACATAGACAAAGAAATGTCTATGTAACGTTAGTATACTTGTTGCTGTTTGCAGTAGCGCTGCTGTGCTGTGACATGCAGTACAGCTGATCTGTGCAACGCTGGTCAAATCTCCACTGATCTGCTCCCCGCTATGCTCTGCTCACATGAGCTGATAATAATAGTTTTTTTGCCAGGTTTTTTTATATTTTTATACATGTTTACTTAATGTTTCCTTACACCGAATCATCATTTCTTTTAATTTCCCACTGATTTATGCGATTTGATGAGCATTAACTCATAGTGCGCGATCATATTTATGTATGAATGGATGACAGAAACGCGCGTTTTCCTTTAGCACACACACACTGAAGCGCGTGTGACGTCTCAATGAGGACATAAACACGAACAACATCTCCAGAACTGCTCTGAGAGTCACTTCATGAGCGTTTCACCATTTTATTTGAGTAAAACTATCCTCATATCATATACACACAGAAATGTAGTTATTCACGGCAACCCGTCAAAATAAAAAATCAAATCAAATCACTTTTACTGTCATATCACCACAGCACATGTGCCTTGGTGAGTGAATTTGGTTATGAAGTGGGTTATGAAACCCTGCTCCGGACATTGCAGCAGAAATATTTGTTCAGCAGAATGAGGAAAAATAAAACATTTCATGAGGCTATTTTAAAAATAAATAACAATAAAACATTAGGTGAGAGAAAATAAAACATGACTTTATAATTGTCATTTTCTTCAATCATATAATTAGTATAACACCTAAAATGCATTGCATGTAAAAAGTGTTTGTTTCAGGCAGTTAAAAAGGGTACATTGTGTGCACATGATCAGGATGGTACCACCTCCGCCTCAGAGAAAGGAAAAAACCCTGTTTGCAGGACTAACGTTATACATTATTTGAATAATTAATCAAAAGCAACAACAACAGTTATGTCTGATTCTGTTGCATAGAACTGAATAAAAATAATACATTGACATTTAAAATTAATAAATTATCTGACCAATTTTCTTTCAATAAAAGTGTGGTTATTTTATTGGCTTGTGTTTTTTGCTGGGTGCTAATGTGTAACACTACTGTTGTTTATTTTATTTATGTACGTTTTTGTGCACAAAAACAGTTTTTTTCCCTAGATTTGTTATTACCTGTTGTGTATTTATTATTTAATGTATACATTATTTTGTATTTAAATTATACAAGTGCACTGATAGGAGAGGCTTGTTTTGTTTAATAAATGTTTAATTTAAGCAATTTTATATATCACTTTACTTCTTATTTCTTGACTTAGATTTTATGAGATAAAAAAAAAGAAATAAAGAAAATCGGCCAAACATAACGGCCCCAAAAAATTGGCATCATATATCGGCCATCGGCTGCCCTGAGTTCTAAATATTGGCATCGGCCAGAGAAAAACCCATATCGGTCGACCTCTAACACAGACACACACACACTGTCTGTGCTATCTCTCCCCTTCTTCTGCGTTAATTTATCCGCACACTAATGTTACTGAAGTTATTAGCTAGTTATGTTGGCCTAAGGAAGTCAACATAATGTTGACTGTGAAAGATGCTTGAGACAGTTGACTGATCTGTCACTGCTCCCAGGGCCATAGCTGGGGTTTGCAGGGCCGTACCTGTGGGCCCGGTTTGAAATAGTTTAAAATATGTTTGTTCTATTTATTTGTGCTATTTACACAATGTTTACATTTTTCAAGTTTGTAGGTGTCCAGGTAGTCTACAGAAACCGAATAATCAAATATAAAATAGCATTGCATAGTCTTCACTGTATAAATTAAATATAGATTAATTCTTGTTAAACTACAAAGTACAGGTGTATCTCAATAAATTAGAATGTCATGGAAAAGTTAATTTATTTCAGTAATTCAACTCAAATTGTGAAACTCGTGTATTAAATATATTCAATGCACACAGACTGAAGTAGTTTAAGTCTTTGGTTCTTTTAATTGTGATGATTTTGGCTCACATTTAACAAAAACCCACCAATTCACTATCTCAACAAATTAGAAAATGGTGACATGCCAATCAGCTAATCAACTCCAAACACCTGCAAAGGTTTCCTGAGCCTTCAAAATGGTCTCTCAGTTTGGTTCACTAGGCTACACAATCATGGGGAAGACTGCTGATCTGACAGTTGTCCAGAAGACAATCATTGACACCCTTCACAAGGAGGGTAAGCCACAAACATTCATTGCCAAAGAAGCTGCTGTTCACAGAGTGCTGTATCCAAGCATGTTAACAGAAAGTTGAGTGGAAGGAAAAAGTGTGGAAGAAAAAGATACACAACCAACGAGAGAACCGCAGCCTTATGAGGATTGTCAAGCAAAATCGATTCAAGAATTTGGGTGAACTTCACAAGGAATGGACTGAGGGTGGGGTCAAGGCATCAAGAGCCACCACACACAGACGTGTCAAGGAATTTGGCTACAGTTGTCGTCAGAGGCGTCTTTCCTGGGATAAGGAGAAGAACTGGACTGTTGCCCAGTGCTCCAAAGTCCTCTTTTCAGATGAGAGCAAGTTTTGTATTTCATTTGGAAACCAAGGTCCTAGAGTCTGGAGGAAGGGTGGAGAAGCTCATAGCCCAAGTTGCTTGAAGTCCAGTGTTAAGTTTCCACAGTCAGTGATGATTTGGGGTGCGATGTCATCTGCTGGTGTTGGTCCACTGTGTTTTTTGAAAACCAACGTCACTGCACCCGTTTACCAAGACATTTTGGAGCACTCCATGCTTCTTTCTGCTGACCAGCTTTTTAAAGATGCTGATTTCATTTTCCAGCAGGATTTGGCTCCTGCCCACACTGCCAAAAGCACCAAAAGTTGGTTAAATGACCATGGTGTTGGTGTGCTTGACTGGCCAGCAAACTCACCAGACCTGAACCCCATAGAGAATCTATGGGGTATTGTCAAGAGGAAAATGAGAAGCAAGAGACCAAAAAATGCAGACGAGCTGAAGGCCACTGTCAAAGAAACCTGGGCTTCCATACCACCTCAGCAGTGCCACAAACTGATCACCTCCATGCCACGCCGAATTGAGGCAGTAATTAAAGCAAAAAGAGCCCCGACCAAGTATTGAGTACATAAACAGTAAATTAACATACTTTCCAGAAGGCCAACAATTCACTAAAAATGTTTTTTTTTATTGGTCTTATGAAGTATTCTAATTTGTTGAGATTAGTGAATTGGTGGGTTTGTGTTAAATGTGAGCCAAAATCGTCACAATTAAAAGAACCAAAGACTTAAACTACTTCAGTCTGTGTGCATTGAATTTATTTAATACACGAGTTTCACAATTTGAGTTGAATTACTGAATTAAATGAAATTTTCCACAATTTATTGAGATGCACCTGTAGTTCAGCAAATAAGAGCTGTGAGTGATTTTCTCTGATTTAATTTATTGGATTAAAATTAAGGACACTGACAGCAGCTAGTAAATTAGGCGCGATCACTTTAAGAGACAACACATCCAATATAATACACATCCGATTTTTTTCTCTTTACGTTCACTTAAGTTTACGTTTGCTCTGTATGTTCGCACAGAACACGGCGCACGAGTACTAATTTAAGTTTTTTTATATTTGAATGTTTATAAACTATTTTGACTGTTTAAATGGGCAAGCAGTGGCGGCTGGTGAAAAAATGTTGAGGTGGGGCTGTGGCACACTGGCACAGCAAACAATTTCACAAACAATGATTCACAATAAATCAAACCGTCAGGCTGATCTGGACCCAGCTCCTTTACCTTCAGTTTTTCTGCCAAAGTTCTCCTCTCAAACGGACATTGGAGTAGAGATTGTACAGAGTTAGGTTCGTGTCCGGAATTAATAACACCTGAGTGCGTCATTGTCACGTAATTGAAAATTGCGCCGTTACAGACCACGAGGCCAGCCTTGATTTTAGCAGCTTGGGGCGACAGAAAAATCGCCCATTTCTGTTAAGATTTGAGGACGCCGATTGGCTAAATTTTATGTCACATCTTGAATATATTTATATCTTGAATCAGGATTTGACTAAATTCTACAAAGACCCGCCTCCTGTGGGCGATTTCTCGATCGTCCCTCAGCTGAAATTGAGACGTGCTGACAGGCAGCGAGAGCATATTGTGATGGTGAAAACATATATTTTTCACAGAAGATGCTCTAATATATCACATCATACAAATATACATTTAAATAATTTATATAATTATTATTTTGTGTGTGTGGTTCAGGGAGGGCAGCGTCCTAGCGCCCTCTATTGGCCAGCCGCCACTGTGGGCAAGGCATAAAAACGAGTACAAATGATAAGCTTTCGTGGCAATGCGCAGCAGTGTCGCAAGGCCAGTCAAAAACGAGTACAAATGATAAAGCTTTCGTGGCAGCGCGGTGTCGCGATTAGCCACAGCTCACAGTCAGTTGAAAGACACAATAGCACTATCATGTCATCAACACAACACCGTGATTTTCAAAAAGTCAGTGCTTCGATCGCAACACAGCTTAACACACTGAAACCTGATTCACCGTAAAGTCTCTGACCCATTGAAACCTTAAGACAATCCACAGACTGTGGCGTATAGTGATTGTGAACCAAAAACGGTAACAAACAGTGGCTTCAGTAGTTCAGTTAAGCTTCAAAATGCATACAGTTCAAAAGCTTGTGGTCAGTACTTTGTTTGTGTGTGTGTGTGTGTGTGTGTGTGTGTGTGTGTGTGTGTGTGTGTGTGTGTGTGTGTGTGTGTGTGTGTGTGTGTGTGTGTGTGTGTGTGTGTGTGTGAAAAATTTGCATTTATAAACTGATCAAAAGTGACAGTAGATACATTTATAATGTTACAAAATATTTCCATTTTAAATAAATGTTGTTCTTTTAAACTTTCTATTCACCAAAGAATTCAGAAAATAAGTTTCAATATTGATAGTAATAATAAAACTGAACAGCACTTGAAGTCATGAACAGGTCAGTAGTTTTGCTTCTCTGATCCACTCCATTCTGGAGTCTCTTGACTTGATTACTCTGATAGAAACAGGTAGAAACCTTTTGGCGGAGGCGCGGAGCGCGCGCGAGCTGAATCGCGTTACCAGTCAAGGCGATTCATGATATTATAGATTTGTTATCGAATGGTGATCCCTCAAAACTAAAGTAACGAGCCTGGTTTGAAAATGTAAGAAGTAGAAAGTACAGATATTTGTGTAAAAATGTAATGAGTAAAAGTAAAAAGTAGTCAGAAAAATAAACAGTGAAGTAAAGTACAGATACCAGAAAAATCGACTTAAGTAACGTTACAGTAACGAGGTATTTGTACTTTGTTATTTCCCATCTTTGCTAGAAACTGTCCCTAGCAACTACATTGCAACACATTAACATCAACTCAGAACGTCTTAGCAACCACATAGAAACACCCTGGCAACCACTCACACATAGCAACTCCATAGCAACAGCACAGAACACATTTGTAACTGTACAGGAATTCCTAGCAACTGTCCCTAACACCTAGCAACTCCATAGCAACACATTAACATTCACTCAGAACATCTTAGCAACCACATATAAACACCCTGGCAACCACTCACACATAGCACTTACACATTTTAACTGTACTCCTAGAACACCTAGCAACTCCATAGCAACTCAGAACATCTTATAAACACCCTGGCAACCACTCACACTTTGCACATTAGCAACCACGTACAACCCTTTGGAATCGTGCTGGCAGATTTTGCACAGCAAGCACCACTCATTTTTTTTTCAGAGAATGGAACTGTTTAGTTGAATTTGAAATGGATCAGATTGGATATCAGGCAACTTGAATTTTTTTTCTGTCTTTTCCAGATGAAGTGCTCAGTTTGAATCGTAATCTGAGGGTTAGCAGCCTCAGACACTGCTTTTATCCCAGTGTGGGACTCTGATCTCTCTCTCTCTCTCTCTCTCTCTCTCTCTCTCTCTCTCTCTCTCTCTCTCTCTCTCTCTCTGTGTGTGTGCTCAGACTGTAGGCTGGCAGAGGGTGACTGTAGCAGTGATCTCCAGCAGAGCCCGGGGCCCAGTCGACTCATCCAGCACATCACGGACGACAACAGCCCCCTTCCCTCCCCACGCTGCTCCAGGCTCAGCCAGAGTCAACGCTTCAACACAGACCCAGAATCTGCCCCGTCTCCACCCTGCGCACAGCATCTCATCATGTACGAACACAGACACACACACATGTTGGGTTTCTTGTGGGGACATAGATCTGAACATGCACGCACGCACGCACGCACGCACGCACGCACGCACGCACGCACGCACGCACGCACACACACACACACACACACACACACACACACACACACACACACACACACACACACACACACACACACACACACACACACGAGTTTCCTGCTGACTAATGCTGTTGTGATGGAAACAGACATCTGTGACCGCCTATACTGTGTGTGTGTGTGTGTGTGTGTGTGTGTGTGTGTGTGTGTGTGTGTGTGTGTGTGTGTGTGTGTGTGTGTGTGTGTGTGTGTGTGTGTGTGTGTGTGTGTGTGTGTGTGTGTGTGTGTGTGTGCTGAAAAGGGAAATAGGCAGTGACTTTTCCAAAATTATGTTAATGTCATTTTTTTATGATGTTCTCACTCTGACTCATTAGGTCTGTACTAGTATTAATAGTACTAATAGATTCATACATTATTAGGATAACATTTTTTATAGCGTAAAATAAACTGGACAGGGCACAAGATTACATGGCTGCTTAGAAAATGTATTTGAGTTTAAATGATCATAACTGTATTCAACATTGACAATAATAATACATTTTTCGCAAATCTGCATTTTAGAATGATTTCTGAAGAATCACGTGATGCTGAAGAATGGAGTAATGATGCTGAAAATTCAGCTTTGCATCACAGGAATAAATTGCATTTAAAATATATTACAATACAACAGTTATTTTGGATGATAATAATATTTTACCATTTTTGAGCAGCTTTGGTGAGCATAAGAAACATTTAAAAATCTTACGGACCCCAAATCTTTGAACAGTAGTGTACACTATAGAATTTAATGTTAAATACACCTTTTTTTGTACATAGTATTTGTATAGAATTCACAGTGTTTCTAACATCAGAAAATGTGCATTACTATCAAGGCTGCCTTTTTGCAGTTTTATTAATCTGATTTAATTAGCCTGGTCTATGTGATCCTTGTAACTGTACGAGTGTGTTTATATGTGTGTTTGTTTTCTTCTATTTAGGGCTCGTGGAGTTGTTAGAACAGAGGTTCCTGGAGACGCAAAGGAAGATACTTCCATCCCACTCCTCAGCAAACACATCCAAACTCTCAAGAGGAAAATACGCAGGTTTGAGGAGCGCTTTGAGCAAGAAATGAACTATAAGGTCAGAATAATTCAAAATCCTGGATATACACTATATGGACAAACGTATTGGGACACCCCCTTCTTTAGAACAGAAAAAGGCACTTTCAAAACTCTGGCAACAAAGATGGAAACATAACTCATGTATTTAAAATTTTTTTATCTCTGTAGCAAAAGTTTTGAAAGTGTCTAAAAATATTCTTTCTGCAGACAATCAATCATTTCTCTTTGATCCTTGTCTTATACACAGAGACACTGTCATGTTAGAAAAGGGTCATGTCCAAACTGTCGCTATAAGATTAGAAGCATACAATTCCCTAGAATATCATTATATGCTTAAACATTAAGATTTGTACTCATGGAAATTACTAAAGTAGTCAAACCTGTTCATTAGAAGGGGGTGACCCAATACTTTTGGGAAAATAGTGTATATCATGAACAGTTCGACGTTGAATTTAACATTGTTGTTTAGTGCCCTCTACTGGAGAAGAATCGTACTACTGTGCTGTGTGATTTCACTTAGATAACAAGAGAATAATTGGTCATATGATACATATGATAAGAAGTTTTGAGTTTTGAATTGAGTTTATGCTTGTTCTCACCCACAGCCTTCACATAATGATAAATCGGCCAATCCAGAGATGTTGAGGCTCATGAGTGAACTAGCCAGGTCTCGCAAGCAGCTCAAAGGTAAGACTGCCAGTCTGAATAATAAAACGTCAGAGAATTCATGGGCCTATTTGATTAATTAAAACCATTTTAAATGATTCATTGTTAAATGGCTCTCAGGAAATTCTTTTACATTTTATTGTAATGTCAGACATAAATGCATAATGAGTAGATTCAAATTTTGCTGTCAATCTTAGATGTTTTTTTATAATAATTATAATGTTAATAATGTTAAATGTTATTTAAAAAATATATTTAATTTTGAATATATATATAAAAAAATGTTTTCTTTCTAACATTTATATTTTTGTTTTTATATTTTACTATATATATATATATATATATATATAAATAAAATATATATTTAATATTTTACATTTCGTTGTCAATATTAGTTCAAAGTTAAATAATAGTTAGATATGATTATATATATGTTCATGTGCAGAGATTTCATGGTGCTGTCTGTCAAAAGTAATGTTTCGAGGGAGTTTTGTTGGTTGTGTATCAATCAAACCAATGAACTTGTTCACCTGTTTCCCCAGATTTGAAGCTTAGACTGTCATTTGAGGAATCCTGGACACATGACAACAACCAGTCCACAGATATTTGCAGGTACACCGACGGCCAGCAGGCGACGCCAGAGCAGCAGCACAAGCCCTCTCTGGAGGAGACGATGGACACACTTCTGAAAGGACTACGGGAGAAACGCCAGGCCCTCGGCCTCCCAGACAACATGAAGGTGAGGCCATCTGCGGATGCATTCTGTTCGGGTGGGTGGGGATTACGATTGTGTGCTTGTGCGGCCAGGGTTTGCGGTGATTAACTCAACACGTGCTCTTCTGTCCACAGGAGATGACCCAAAGACAGATGGCCCTGGAGAAGATCACTCTGCAAAAATGTCTGCTGTATTTTGAGAGCTTACATGGCCGCTCTGTAAGAGATTTTTTGCATTTAAATACAAAATGTTCTAGTTAATTAGATACGGATTAGGATTATAGCATTAATATTTGAACAAAATGTTTATTTTAATGTGATATTGTCTCCTTAGGGCACCAAACAAGAGAAAAACCTGGTAAAACCTCTCTATGATAGATACCAGATGGTGAAACATCTCCTGTGTGCGACTCCCACTATTACAACTATAGTAAGTGTTATTATATACTGCACATATACACTACCAGTCTAATAGTTAAAATCATTTTTTTAAATAGAACTTTAACAATTTTTTGTTCACCAAGGCTGCATTTATTTGATTAAAAATACAGTAAAACAGAAATATTGTGAAGTAGTATTCATAAATGCAAACTCCTCACGTTTCAGTGACAACTCAAAATAGGTCACCATGAGATTTGCTTAGATACAACGAGAAGGTGTTTTTATGAGGGGAGGTGGGGGTCTTACAAGGGTTCTTTTGATTTTACAAGGGTAAATAAAGGACTGTTGTTTCAATAAGTTTTGTATAGTATTTTACTCTTTATTTAAAAAAAACTGTCTAAAAATTTAATATTTTGTGTATTTGAGGTCTGATTGATTTTTTTTTAACATTGTTATGTCAGCATTTCAGCCAATATTGTCTTTAATAGTTGAATATAACTTCATTTCTTATAACATGGGATTTTTATCAAATATATGACCCTGGAGCACAAAACCAGTCATAAGTATCACAGATATATTTGTAGTTATAGCCAACAATGCATTGTATGTGTCAAAATTATAGATTTTTCTTTTATGCCAAAATCATTAGGATATTAAGTAAAGATCATGTTCCATGAATATATTTTGTAAATGTCCTACCGTAAATATATCAAACTTCATTTCTGATTAGTAATATGCATTGCTAAGAACTTCATTTGGACAGCTTTAAAGACAATTTTCTCAATATTTAGATTTTTTTTGCACCCTCAGATTCCAGATTTTCAGATTGCCAAATATTGTCCTATACTAACAAACCATACACCAATGGAAATATTATTTATTCAGCTTTCAGATGGTGTAAATCTAAATTAAAAAAAAATGGACCCTTATGGTTTTGTGGTCCATGGTCACATATTCAATCTTGATTTTTGTAAAATGTTGCAACAAGATGTTAATTTTTAATACTTAAATAATTGTTAGTTAATAATAAAAAAATACCTTAAATTAACTACAAAAGAGCATTTAAAAGAAATTGCATGTGGAGCATGCCCCTGATCCGCGCAATGTTCTCACCTTTTTCCCTCTTACCTGTTTGCATCTCTGAGTATTGCCATTTAAAATAACTGTTTTGTATTTGAATATACATTAAAATCGAATTTATTTATTTGATGACAAAGCTACATGTTCAGCATCATTACTCCAGCTTTCAGTGTCACTTGGTCTTTCAGAAATCATTCTAATATGCTGATTTGCTGCATAATAAAAAAGTCTTATCATTGTCAATGTTGAAAACAGTTGCTGCTTAGCTTTTTTTTGTAATTATTTTTTGGAAACTGGTACATTTAAAAAAGCAAGGAGGCATTAAATTGATCATTTGATTAATGTTACAAAATACTTCCATTTAAAAAAATGCTCTTCATTGGACTATCAATTCAATCTATTCATTGAAGAATCTTGAAAAACGTATTATGGTTTCTATAAAATATTAAGCAGCAACAATGATAATAATACAAACCTTTATTAATAATTGAGAACCAATAATAATTGATAATAATTAAGCACCAAATCAGCAAATTAGAATGATTTCTGAAGGATCATGTGACACCGAGAATGCAATAATGGCAAAAAAACAAAACACTAGTTCGAGTTTCTATTTTAAAACTACAATTTAGAGTAAGATTCTGTATGTTTGTTTTGAATGTTTCACAGGAAGAAGAAGAAGGCTCAGATGACGACTCAGATATTCGGTACACACCCCCACCCATGTTCCTCACTGATAAGAGAGGCTGTGGGGAGGAGGAGGGAGACAGCGACCCGGCCTTTGTGTCTCCGCTGGATGAGATCAAGACAGTGAGACATTCAGCCATAACCATGTCAAATCTCCACGAGGCCTCCAGGTACACAAGCCTAAGTCACATCACATGCAATAAAAATAACGAGGGAACATTTTAGTTTAGGGACCTATCCCTATTAAGTAGTTGCTTATTTCATGGATATTACTAGAATATTGGCTCTTTATTAGTACTTATAAAGCACATATTAATGCCGGTAACACTTTCTTTTAAGGTGTCCTTGTTACACATGTTACATGTTCTTACTATTATAATAACAATAAATTATGCATAATTACATGAACGTAGCCCTGAACCAAACCCTAATCCTAACCCTACCCAAATAGCAAGTACATTTAATTAATATTACTCAGTACTTAAATGTAACAAGGACACCTTAAAATAAAGTGTAACCTTAATTAATTATTCTGCGTGAGCAGAATTTAGAGATCCCTTAAAGAGATAGTTCACCCAAAAAAATGAAAATTCTGTCATTAATTACTCACCCACATGTAATTCCAAACCCATAAGACCTTTGTTTATCTTCAGAACACAATTTAAGATATTTTTGACGAAATCCGAGAGTTTTCTGACCCTCGTAGACAGCAACGCAACTGAAACATTCAAGGCCCAGAAAAGTGGTAAGGACTGACACAGAAGAGAAGAAATTGTTGAATAAAGTTATTTTTGTTTTCTTTGCACACAACAAGTATTTTCATAGCTTCATGAAATTACGGTTCAACCACTGATGTCACATGGATTATTTTAACAATGTCCTCACTACTTTTCTGGGACTTGAATGTGTCAGTTGCATTGCTGTCTATGCAGTGTATGATTCATGGTCTATATTTCAAGTCTTCTGAAGTCATATTTTGTGTGAAGAATAGACTGAGATTTAAGTCGTTATTCATAGTCTTTTCAAATATGTTACATCGAGACGTGGCATTTGAATTGACTGTGCACAATTGAGATTGGAGAACTAAAACAAAACATGTCAATTTTTCGGTTTATCACACACATGACTTCATTTTTTAAAAGTTCAGCCCCAGTTCCCATTTATTTTTGTTGGTAGAGCAGGGTTGCCAGATCTGCCTAACAAAGCTAGCCCAGTGAATACAAAAAATGTAACTCTCATAACCTAAAATACATATTTTGCAGTCACTGGTAAAACAAAAGTTGATTGTCTCACACAGAAGTCTCTTTCAAACCAAGCAGCAGCTTTATGCATTACACGCCATTTCAACTTGTACTTTACTTGAAAATGACTGTGTAGTAGTAAACATAGTCACAGTTTAAAAATGTACATCAGTTTTTATAAATGAAAACATCTTACTTTAAGATTGACAGCTGGTGAACAAAATACTTTGGTGGGGCTGGTGATTTTTATTTTTGAACTATTTGAATTAATTTGAAATGAGTATATAAAATAAAAAAATCAAGATAATCCTAACACGTTGGGGAGTTGGAAATTGCTTCCATATATTTTTTTATTTACTACAATTATTCCTGGAGAAACCTGGCAGTTACCATAGAAACATCCGCACAGAGGCTCCCCTCCAGTGCCTTTCTCTCACAAAAATCTCCTGACAGTGTCTCATCATCTAGCAGTTTTATCATTGTTAGAATATAAATTGGGTTGACTAAAATATGTCAGTATATGCCTTTCTATCAAATATACATAGTTTAAACAACATGGTAAACCTTTAAACTGTGGCTAACAGTATTAATGACAGATTTGGCAACCCTCCTCTGGACAATATTCAGCTAAATATATTCTGTTGTGTAAGACAGAAAATCTTGGGTGACATGGGTCTGTAAATGTCTCCTAATGATAAATTGTAGGGTAAAATGTTCCTTTACAGACTGTCTTTGTCTTCTTGAATTGCAGGTCTGAGTTGCTGGAGTGTTTGCGTGAGACTCGAGCCGAGAAGAAGAGACGACGTAAAGCCATCAGAGAGTTTGAAGAGCAGTTCCTCAGACAGATGGGAAGGTAAAACACAGATGCGTTGCTGTGGCATTAACACATTTTAATGGTATTTTGTTACTTTTGTCTTTTTGAACATGGACAGGAAGGAAAAAGGAAAATAAAGTTCAAAATAGTTCGGCGTAGTTAGTATAATGCACATCTATGATACACAAAATAATACCACAAGGAAGAAAAAAAACAATGTTTCTGTACACAATATATGGATTTTGTTTTTAAATAAAATGCATTTCCATGTAATCTGCTATCCACTGATGTACAAAACTGCTTCAGTAAGGCAACTCAAGGGTTAAATGTGTGTTTTAATGGTAGTGTAATCTAACAGAGTCATCCGTTTCATGCGGTATCTCTTTTTTTCTTCTTTCTCTCTCCACTAAAACAATGAAGAACCGCTCAAAAAGATGACCGGATCCCCATGGCCGAGGAGTACCAGGAGTACAAAAGTCTCAAAGCCAAATTACGCTTACTGGAAGTGCTGCTCAGCAAACAGGAAACCACATAGACTATCTGAGTTAAAGAGATTCTTTCTGCCTTTCAGTGTTGAACCCAGTGTTTGGACCAAATGGAGTTGACATAATTGTGCCATAATGATGCTAAAATGCACTTTAATATCATTTCTGACCACATTGGAAGTCCTAGACTCAATGGGTTGGGCCGAACCGATCAAGGCCTTTCAGTGGCTCCTATCACATAAACGCAAACGTGTGCGATCTCTGTACTGTGTACAGAGCGAGACGGATCGATACAAACCTCATTTAGATTTCAAAGGGCAAAGGGAAATATAGAGTATTCATCTATGTTTATGGAATATGGCACTTTATTTTTGGAGACGATTTTTTTTTTAGCCAAAGTCGAATCGTATGCAATTTTCACATTTCCTCTTGTTTGAAGCTAGTTTACGATTCTAATTAGGAACATGGTGACATTATGCACACTAATGAGGATCCATGATTCTCTGGGGCTAGACACAATCTCTAGCCTGTCAAATAATGCAAATCTCTAGATAGAAAACAACTCAGAGCACTTAAAATAATGGTTTTATGCAAATTTCAACGAGTTCCCTAACATAAGAATACAGCAGCAACACACCATAATTGTATGCATTGTGTGAACTAACAAATGTAATTGTTTATTTCTCATATATTTGTCTCTCGCATTAAAAAGGGAGCACAAAATGAGACATACTACCCAGAATTGAAAAGATTCTCCCAAAAGTGCTAACGACTGTATTTTTAAAGATCTATTTTTTTCAAAAACGTGTTAAAGTATGGTACGTGGCCATCACAGAGCACAGTTTTCCTCCTATAAATGAAGAACAAATGATATATTGGTTAAAATGAACACTGTCCAATCACGTCGTACACTAAAAACAATACTGAAGCCCAAAGCAGGAGATATGTTCATGAGAAGCGGATGTGCGCTTTAAGTGCAATTCTGCTCAAGTAGCTACTCTCTGGAAACAAAACAATCAATATCTTTCCTTTCCGACGGCTGTACTGCAATGAACTATAACAATCTTTGTGTAGTGTCTTTGCATGCCTACCAGCGTAAACTGTTGAATTGTGCTACAATCAGGTGTGGTTATTCTGTCATGTTATCGTCGTCCCAGAATTTATTTGCTGTACACATCCACAATGACAAATGTAGCTTTTGAATGTTAGCTATAGTGCACGTAACTCTACATTGGTTTATATAGTAAATATATATATTATCTATCGATATATATTTGCTTTATCGTGAACCTTTTCTTTTCCATCACCAAAGTCCTGTACTGTGCACTTCTGATTCTGTCCATTTTCTATTCACCTGTTAAAAAATAAATATTTTTCTATCTACACGTCGTATCACATTTATTATATGTTAAATCACAGTATACTGGATGGGTTGGAATAGATAACATGAAACACTGCTGAAGCAGTTATGGAAGTGCTAATAACGTCTCCAAAAATGTTTGCAACCATAATACAGATACGTCCAATCACATTTTTTTTGAGATATCTCACTTGAAATCCTCACATTTATAATGCCTCATAAGAACGGTTGTCTCGATTTGAGTGACTTGATGAGCATTTAGTGTTAAATTTGTGTAAACTTTGGTTACAATTCTGCGTTCTAACAGGAAGGTCTGACAGCCAATAGGATTAAAGAAGCAGTTTGTTTGACAGGTCAACATCCCAACACAAAAATAGGAGCACGACATATCTAACCCAACCCTGGATCGAGATCCATAAGCTAGCTAGTAAACGAAAAAGAGCAATTTGTCAAAAGCTGTGAGACACATGCTGCGGAGGAGCCTTACAGACATCAGAAGGAAAAGTTTGATAATGGGTAAGGAGGACGGCGAAAGGAGAAGGCGATTTTTTGTGCTGTACAAGGCAGCAGGAGGGTTCAGTTTCGTAGGTTAGCGTCCCACGCTGATGTTGCAGGTCTTGCAGCTGGGATCCTTCTTGGCGTTGACTGTGGACAGGCTCATTACCTGGTGGCCGCTGATCTCAGCTACCGTGCCCAGGCTCAGATCCACGGGGTCAGTGTAGATGACCTCCAGGATAAGGTCCTGTGCGTGGTGGAACACCAGCTGGCCGTCTTCATCCTCTGAGCACGTCATAAAGTGGTTGTTGGCGAGATCCAGCGCTGGCAGGCGCTGCTTGCAAGAACTCGTCTCCAGACGAGCCCTTTGGTGCGATCACCAAAATGACGTAGTGATAGGCTGTATACATGCAGTAGAAGTCGGCGAAATACAGGTTTGTCTTAGGGCTGAAGAGCTCCTCGGCTGGCAGCTGGAAGCGGTCGCGGCCGTATGGCGAGTCCTGTGGGGGTTTGCCCGTGTTGAACTCGGTGTTGCAGCTGAAGAAGACGCCCTCGAGCTTCCCGCTGATGGGCGAACCGTGGCTGCCGCTGTTGTCCTTCACTGATGGCAACATCTTGTTGTTTTGGGCCTCCCTGCAACAAGACAATTCACTGTAAATGACAAATGACTTCATGGAGGTGACGTTTAGTGGCGCTAAAATAAATTAGATTTAACGCAAACCATTTTCTCCTGACTTTTGCACTTAACTTCACTGCCAGTGACTAACCTCCTTAAATCAGTACAGCCTGCAGTAGCTGGAGAACACATTACAGCTAATCCGGAAACTGGAAAAGTAATAGCAAAGCTATCAAATGGGTTCAAAAGAACATGATTCTCAAGGACCACTTTCATGGTGTTGTTATTATGTCCTATGTTTTGTCTTATTTGGACCTTGACAGCAGTTTCCATACACTTTTATTAAATGGAAAAGAGCAAAGTGAACATTCTGCTAAATGTCTCCTTTTGTTTTTCTCCAAAAAACAGTGTCTCATAGGTTCATGACGATAGAAAACATTTGTTAGGAAATATCTTTTTTTATAATATATGGAAGCCAGTTTCCACCAGAATAAGAAAATAAAAAGGAAATTGTGACTTTTTATCTCAAAATTCTGATATTATATCTCACAATTTTATTTATTTTAGTTATTTTGAGTTAATTTCTCACAATTTTGACTTTGTTTTTCTCAGAATTACGAGATTATATTTCACAATTCAGACTCGCTTTCAAAATTCAATGTTTATAACAATTCTGACTTAATTTCTCGCAGTTCAGAATTTATATATTTAAATTATTTTTCAAAAAAATCGTTCTCAGAAATGTTTATAACAGAATTCTGACTTCATATCTCACCGCTCTAAGTCTTGCAATTATTTTGCAAAAATGTAAAAACTAGTTGATGTTAAATCAAAATAAATCAGAATTGCAAGAAATATACGAATTATATGATCACAATAATCTTTTACATATTTTTAAAAAAATTCTATAAGCAACAAAACCAGACTTTATGTAAATTATCATTAACTGTCTTCTGATTAATTCTGTCTGATCTGAAACCTTTTTCCTTATTACTATCACCTCAGGCTTAGACCTAATCTTTATTGTTAATGCGATGAATAAAACTGAAATGAAATAAAAAGGTTGAAACGCATGATTTATAATCCAGATATCGAATCAAGTCTGTGTGGAATTAATCTTTGAGTTTTGCATGGGGCAAGTACAACAACAATAGACTTTTAGTCACTGATGTGAAATTGAATTTAATTACTTGTAAATAAAGCAAGAGAATGAATACTGTAAAACTCACTGAAGTAAGATAAAGTGGTACGCTTAGATACATAAACTAGAGTCATATTAAAAAATATATATTTATTTCTGAAGGCAAACAAATCCCCCCCCCCCACACACACACACACACAAACACACACACTACTTTAGACTGCAGTGAGCCTTTTCAGATGGATTTAATTTGATTGCACAGTGCCTCTTATATTTAAAATCATATTCACTTTATACTTAGAAAAACTAATTATATCGCCTTAGATGCATTAAATTCAACAGCATAAATGGTCTTTTCTGCTATAAAGACTGATGCAATGGCTGTTTTCATCCAACTATACTATACAGGACCGTATTATCTGAATAGAGAATACATTTAAATCACTGGGATGCATAAAAGTAAATTCAAAAGTATAAAATATAATTTGCAATAGAGAGAACATTTGAATAAAAAAGCCAAACCTTCAGGATTTGGGGATTTTCTAATAGGAAGAAAATGAATATTCATATGAAATAGAAATTGTCATCACTTACAGTACATACCCTCATGTTGTACTACATCTATGTGACTTCAAAACACAAAGGGGTTTCCTTTTTTAATTATGCAAGTGAAGGTGTACTGGTCTGATACCAGTCATGCTTCTTTTTGAAGTTTACAGACCTAAGCTACATTTATTAAACGGAAAAGAACGGCAGGGAAGTTCTTCAGAATTGTCCCTGTTTTGATCCACAGAAGAAAGGTGTCATAGAGGTTTGGAAATAAAGCTGACTGTTCCTTTAATAATTTAGCGCTGATATCCTTGTAGAAACATACCTTGCGTGGTCAAAGTACTCTTTGTGTTGGTTTCGATAAAAGACTGAGAACCGCAGCATTCTGCCGGCAATGACCGCGGCTTTCTCCAGTAACTGTGTGAGATGAACAGTGGAATAATCTGTGGATACAAACAAACTAAATAAATAAAAGTATTGGAGAAAGTCAAAATGAGTCAATAATGGCCTAAATAGGTTCATGGAGGTCATATCAACAATACTTTAAAGCAGGGATTCCCAATCTCCCCCATCAATACAAATGTTTACATGAAGTACCCCCAGATATTTTAAGTATTTTATTATTATTATTTAACAACACATTTGCATATTCACACTTCTCTGATGTTGGTTAATGGTCACATGACATGTAAGTAAATAGATAAAATATTTAATAATTTTTTTTAGTAAATGTTTTATGAATTTGTAACTGCATTTTGTAGCTGGATTCATACTGGTGTTTTAGGAAGCCAATCAAATTAAATAATTATAATTTATTAGTATTAATATTATTTAACTCAAATTATAAAAATGAAGACAAATACTATATTGCTGTCATAAACTATTGAATTTTTGATAATATTTATAATAATAATTTTACTTTACACTACAAGTTTATATAAATTAAATAATTCTATATTTTCAACCTATCAAGCTTTTAACAAATCCATTAACTTTAATTTTGATGGAATACTAGTGAAATGCTGTAAACTTTATTTCCAAAAATATTGGAAATTATGCCAATGTGTAAATAACCCTTCACACCTTGCATTCTCAAATGCACATTAAACTTACAGCACATGCAGAGATGGAGCTGCATTTCCCATGAGCCGAGGCTCTCTGAGACCATGCTTCACTCAGAATATATAATCGCATTAAATTGCAACATTTGATAAGCTACATCATAACTAATGTGCTGTCCCATTTATTTACTTACATTTTATATTTGATATATTTTATTATTAGCCTTTCCCCATTTGTCAAACCCTGTGTTAAAATAGATAAAGCATGAATGTGCATCTCACCAGCTGTACAGAATTCAATGATCTCGCTCCATTCTGACACGGCGTAGTCTCCATCACCCTGTTTGGACGCGGTCTGAACGGCCACAGTGTATTCGGTGCGTGGACTCAGGAACCAGTGTCCTCGCACTGTCATGGGCAAAGGAACAGCTTTTGCTACCAGTTTAGTGGGGACGTCCTAGAGGAGACAGATAGTAAACGAGATTAGACAGTCATGTTCTTGCTGTTCTCTTTCTGCAAACACATGAACCTGAGAACGTTACTGAAGATCAGGTCAGATCAGGATGTGTGAGAATCAGTGAATATAGAGCTGCGGTGTACACACACCTTGTGTTTGAACTTGTTGGCATTCTTGTTTTCTTTCTTGTTGAGGTCGATGAAGTAGTGCGTGATGCGTTCCTTGGACCTGGAGTCCATATCCCAGCAGATCTTAAAGGAGTCGCATGTGATGTTGCTGATTTTTATGCTCTGGGGAACAGGAAGTTCCTCCATCTCGGCAATGCCGCTGTCCAGGGACTTATTTCCTGAAAGACACGTAGAGAACAAAGTCTGAATAAATTTTTTAAGGAAGCTGCCATTTGCCTTATTTTGCCAGCATAAACGTGGATAAAACTGTCTATCAGAAGATATGCACTTTTAAAATGCAGTCTTTCTCTTCTGAGTAAACATATACAAAAATTGCTGAATCATCATGCACCCAGGGTGTTCTTATTCTGCTGGATATATCTGCTGCTTTTTGACACTGTCAATCATCAGATCCTCTTGTGACTGTCCACCCTCTTATCACTGGGCATCACAGGGATTCCACTTCACTGGTTTGAATCCTATCTCACTGGTAGGTATTTCAAGGTGGCCTGGGGAGGGGAGGTATCCAAAACACATCAACTGGTCACTGGCGTTCCTCAGGGATCTATTCTTGGACCCCCTCCTCCTCTCCATATACACTACATCACCGTGTCCCATCATACAGGCACATGGCTACTCCTACCATTGCTGTGCTGATAACACGCAGCTCTATCTCTCATTTCAACCAGATGATCCAATAGTAGCTGCACGGATCTCAGGCTGCTTGGCAGACATCTCGGCATGGATGAAAGAACATCACCTACAGCTCAACCTGGCATGATTCCACCATACAGCTAGGTTCTTCTACAATTACCCCATCAACTTTGGTCAGAAATTTGAGATCAAAGACCACATCAAATCAAAGACCACATTGCAAAGACTGCTCAATCTCGCAGGTTTGCACTTCACAACATCAGAAAGATCAGGCCCTTTCTAACGGAGCATGCTACACTACATCTTGCCCAGGCCCTTGTCATTTCTAGGCTGGATTACTGCAATGCTCTTTTGGCTGGACTTCCATCATGCAAAATTAAACATCCACAAATGATTCAGAATGCAGTGGCACGACTGGTCTTCAACGAGCCCAAAAGAGCCCATGTTACACCTCTCTTTGTCTCCTTGCACTGGCTACCGGTTGCGGCTCGCATCAAGTTCAAGACACTGATGCTTGCATATAAAACAACCACAGGCTCAGCACCCGTCTACTTCCACTCACTATTACGAATCTAAACCCCCTCCAGAAGTCGGAGATCTACAAGCGAGCGATGCCTCGTGGGACCATCTCAGAAAGGGTCAAAATCACTTTCCAGAACATTCTCGTTCTCTGTTCCCTGCTGGTGGAATCTTTCCACCTCTATCCGGAAAGCTGAATCCCTGACAATTTTCAAGCGACAGCTGGAAACTAATTTTTTCGACACTTACTTGACTTCATACTAAATAAAAAAAAATATTTTATTTGTCTTTCTCTTTATTTATCCCTTCCATTTCTAGCTTGTATTTATTTGAACAATGCCAGAAACTTGGTATTACGAGCACTTCCTCTGTCTGTTTGCCTCTTTAAGAAGAATAGCTTTATGTACTCCCAATTGGGGAGCGACTTGCAATTGGTTTGGATAAAAGCGTCTGCAAAATAACTAAATGTAAATGTCCAGAATTTTGTCCAATCAAACGGTCTCTAGAATGAGAATGTCCCTCCACCGATACCACATTCCTCTGGCTAGAAATAGCAAGTTGCAAGTCACTGTTCAGTTTGATATTATTCTGACATGTTATTTTCTCCAGCGTTGAAAGAAAAAAGCAAGTACAGCGATTTTACTGCATTTAAAACGAGGAACTAGCAGCTTAATCTGATAAATTATTAATAATATAATTAATAATGCATGTCTTCCCATCACTAATATAGCCTTATTAATATTTTTTTAATTGCAGTGCAATTTCTAAGTTATACTTAGAAATAAGTATTTATTAATTAATTTACCTTGTGCATCTAACGCAGTGCTATTCATTTCCAGTAAACTTGACAACAATTTCACATTACGCTTGAAATTGTTGTACGAAAAAAAAAAACATCTGAGATTTCATATCTGGAACACCCTATAATGACAAATTTACAAGGATGTTTCAGGTAAAAAATATGCAATTATAAATATATTGATGACTCATCATGCACTCAGGGGTGTATCCACATTTCTGTCCAATCAAGTGCTCTTTAGAATGATAATATCCCTCCCCTTCTATACAAGCAAGTAGTAAGGGACTGTTCATGTAAACACAAAAAAGAAAACATAATTTCTAATGTCACTTGAAATGTGTGGTTTTAGCAGTGAATACAGTTTAATGTTCTGAATTGTGGTTTATAATGGCTTTCCGTTGATGTGTGGTTTGTTAGGATCGGACAATATTTGGCTGAGATACAACTATTTGAAAATCTGGAATCTGAGGGTGCAAAAAAAATCTAAATATTGAGAAAATCGCCTTGTCCAAACAAATCGCCTTGTTGAAAGTTGTCCAAATTAAGTTCTTAGCGATGCATATTACTTATCAAAAATGAAGTTTTGATATATTTATTGTAAGAAATTTACTAAATATCTTTATGGAAAGTGATCTTAAAAGAAAAATCATAAGGGAAAAATCAATAATTTTGACCCATACAATGTATTTTTGGCTATTGCTACAAATATACCCCAACCACTTAAGACTGGGTGTGTAGTCCAGGGTCACAAATGTTTTTTTATGAGGATATTCCCTGTCTGATCTTTATCAAGGTCAATACTGAACTTCAGCACAAAGTACTGCTAGCAAACACTGGCAAGACTGACTTGCAAGATGTGCCACAGGGCAAAGCAGCGAAGCACTTTTAGAAAACTGGGTCATTTAATCCATGATGAGTGTTGATGGACGTGCAATGGAAGTAGAATTCAGTAGCTGAGGAGGAACATTCAACTAGATCCCAATGAGCAAAGATATTTTGTGGTTCGTGCTTGTGTAATACTCGCCACCACAATGTTAAGGCTTTTTAGGTGCTTGGTATGACTTCGCTGGGTGGTTGTTAGCTGGTAAATTCAAAAGAGCCCAATTCAAAATCTCTACAGTGGCTCACTTCCCTCATTCAAAGTTTATGTATGTTTACTTCTGCTTTATTGTCTGCCTCATAAAGATTGAAATCTGATCTCTGAGACACTAAGACACTTAAGTAATGAGCCTCACTAATCAGTAATTATTGAGCTTTTGTTTGTGTTATTATTTAATCATCAACTGCTCAACTTGATTTGCAATTCTTCAGTTGATTTGTGCTTTTTTAATTTAGTGACTTCCAGACTACAAATCGCATATTGCACTATAAATTGCAATCACCATCTTTTCATGTGTGTCTTTTTTATCACGTAATCAACAAACTACACAATCAGACCCACCCCAGAGAATTTCCCTTTCAGCTCTGAAATAAATCAGAAGACAACACAATCATCCTTGAGACCTGTAGAAGGTCGAATCAGCAAAACAGCTTCAGCAAAACAGCTTGAAAAGCCCTATATATATATATATATATATATATATATATATATATATTCAGTGCCCTCCATAAGTATTGGAACAGTAAAGACAAAATTACAAAAAATGCTCTGTTGGCTGTGGAGTCAAGACATTTGCACATATGATTAAAAGATGAATATGAGACAAAACTACAGAATGTCACATTTTATTATTAGCCGTTTCAACACATACATGTTTTACCAAATAAAAAGAACAGCACTTTTAGAGTTAATCCCCCTATCTGAGGTGAGCATAAGTATTGGAACAGTTGCCTCACAGGTCTTTCTAAGTGATCAGCTGAGTCCTGTTGCATTAATTCTTCAGATATTAAAAGCAGGGAATGTGTCGTATCAGTTATAACCATTACTTCTGTATTCTGAATCTTGCATTCGATGATGACACACACAAACCAGGATGAAGATGAGGGAGCTGACTTTGAGAGAAAAGCAAGCAATTTGGATGCTAAAAGAAAAGAGAAGTCAATTAGAGCTCTAGCAAAAACAAAGGGCATGGAGAAATCAAGAGTTTGGAAACCACCAGCGACACCAGCAACCAACAACTACCTGATCGGCTGAGAAAACAACAGTAGTTGACAGACAAATCATAAAAGCTGTGAAAATGAACCCAAAAAGACGTCTCTGTAAAATCAGCAACAACTTCCAGAAAGCTGAGGTGATGCTCTGACAATCTACTGTCCTCAGGAGACTTTGACACAGAATTACAGACGCTACACAGCGAGATGCAAACCTCTGACCAGCACCAAAAATAGAAAGGCAAGATTAGATTTAGCAAAAAAGCACAAAGGTGAGCCAGAAGAGTTTTGGAACTGTGTTTATGGACCGATGAGACAAAGATGAACCTTTATCTAAGTGATGGGAAAGCAAAGGTGTGGAGAAAAAAAGGGAACTGCAGATGATCCCAAGCATACAGCCTCATGTGTAAAGCATGGTGGAGGTGTTGTCATGGCATGGCATGCATGACTGTCTCTGGAACAGGCCCTCTCAACTTTACTGATGACTTAATGTATGATGACAGTAGCAGAATGAATTTGGAAGGGGACAAAACCATCTTGCCTACCAATATTCAGGAAAATGCCACCAGATTCATTGGGAAGTGCTTCATATTGCATCAGGACAATGACCCAAAACACACTCCCAGTTCAGTCAAGGAGTTTATAAGGGCAAATAAATGGAAAGTCTTAGATTGCCCAAGTCAATCTCCAGATTTAAATCTGATTGAACATGAATTTCACCAGCTGAAGAGGAGAGTAAAGGCAGAAACAGTTGGAATTGGCTGCATTAAAGGCTGGGAAAGTATTTCAAAGGATGAGACCAAGAGTCTGGTGATGTCTATGTGTCACAGACTCACTGCTGTGATCGTACGCAAGGGATCTGCAACTAAATAATAGCTTTTAATCTTTTATATCTGCCTTATGTTCAACTGTTCCAATACTTATGCAATGAGTGGGATGAACTCTAAAAGTCTGCAACAACGGCTAATAATATGTATTCTGTAGCATCTTTTAATCATATTTGCAAATGACTTGACTCAATTGTGTCTTTACTGTTCCAATACTTATGGAGGGCACTACTGTATATATATATATTACATTATTACAATGCCATATGGCTATATAATATTTAATGTTGAATTTACCTGGAGCATCTAACACATTACATATTTAGCTGTACTATCTATACTTTACCAGTAGCTATAATATATAAATTTCATACTTCACTTGAAATTGCTGTATGTAAAAAGTAAGGGAAAGTAATATTTTATAATTACAAATTTGCAAAGATATTAAAGGTAAAAATATATAATTTCACATTCTGACAAAAACCATATACTATAATTTGGCATCATTAGAGGCACCATGTTTCTGCTGTTCGAAGTAAAAGATTTGCTTCATGAACATTAAATTATTTTTTTAATTATTAAAATAATCTGTTTCAAACATCTGATATACAAAATATCTGAATCCTCCCCTTTATGCAGAATTTTTTTATTCATTTCATGAAGTTCTCACCTAAATCTAACAATTAAAATCATGCAAAAATATATAATTTTGTCATAACATATACAATTTATATGCAATTAATTGTATGAAAAGTATTTGTAATGATCAAAAAATAAATATTTGCATTGAACCCTGTTACTATATGATTTTCCTTAAAAAAAAAATCCTATACAATTGTGACAATCAGTCCCAAATTCCCATCTTTGGGACATTCTGCATGGTAAAAACTCTTATTCATCATTCAGAAGGTCAAACACAATTATTGTACAAATAAAATTATCAAATAAATATGTTTAGATATAATTTTGGGATATTTGTATGTGAAAAATTAGTTTGTCAATAACTAGAAACCAACAAGTGTTCCCAAACTAGCCGCAAACTGAAATATAAATTTCAGCAGCAGAGTTGCAAAAATTGCTTGAAAATAACCATCACCATTTTCTGAAGGTAAAGCACTCTCTTTCAAAATAAGACCTAAAACTTTCTCTGAAGATGTGTTTGGTATACAGGACATTTGGCCTGAGGAGACGTACAGTAGCTATTCAAACACAAACCCCAAACCCTCGGTCCTGGCGCCAAGGTGGCCTGTCCATTCACTCCAGCTCTATAGAGGGACCCGAATGAATGAACTTAAAGAAAGAGAGCAAGAAAAAGCCAAAGAATGCCTGCGGGATTGCTACGCAGACACATTACCTGCCCAGTCAGCTAAAACCGGTGTGTGAAACACACACTGGAGAAAGAGAGATGAAGGCAGCTGACTCAGAGCTGGCGAAGCACCATAAGGGAGACGTCCTCCCGTGTCCCTTCACATGGAGCGTTATAGATGAGCAAGCTTCTCTCAACCACCAGAGAGAGGCTGAATGAATGATTCATAGACAGCCCCTAACTGTAGCTCCCAGCGCTGAATAATTTCTTGTTTTATCTCTCGCCTGCACTATGAGTTCTCAGAACAAAGACTCGGGATAACAAGAGATCGCCCACGTTAGGGAGGAGCGCTCTGACACCCAGTACAGTCTTACTGCTACGCTATTATCTCAGCTGAGAATTACTTCTGCAACACTTTGTTACTTTCAACTACAAAATGAAGAACGTGTTACATGGTAGTTCCATATCACAAGTGTTTTTAATTCAGAACCAGAGGGTCTGAGAGACAAGAGAATAAGGAAGTCTACTCGTTTAGTGTAATTACTGTTATTGGTTTGTGCAGTTTCCAGGATCTAGTAGCTGTGAGATGAAACATGTAGAGCAGCACAGGTCTCCTAACACAAACCCACACAGCTAACAGAATTAAGTCGCTAAACTCTAAATAAAATTACAAATGTAATTCAAAAAAAAAAATGTTTGAATGGAAATTGATCTATAATGTTGATGGATGATTTATAATGTTGTTACTTATAATGTTGTTACTCTCTTTTCAACTTTATATTCATCAGGAAAAATAATAATTGTAATATCTATATATAATAATATCTATTTATATTTCTAATATTAATCAGCACAACCGTTTTCAACACTGCAATAGTGCAACTGGGAAAATACTATTTTAGGACCATCAATTGAGTTTTATTTGTATTATAATTTTTATCTTCCATGAGATTATTTTCATGAATGTTAGGAACATATTCCTTTTTTGTGCAAATTCTAATTGATGAAATTCTCAAAGATGAATTAAACTTAACATGACATTTTAAAAATGTGGCAAATTATTATTTCTATTTCAAGTACTCTTCAAACTTTCTGTTCATCAAAGGCTCCCCAAAAGCTTATATTCATAAAGTTTAGTCATACTTCATGCTATTTAGCCAATTCTTTATATTTGCCAGTGCCACTGGATTTATCTTCAGCTCTAACTGAAAGGCCAGTCTACTCTTTAATGTTATAGGAAAAAACAGGTGTGTGTGTGTGTGTGTGTGTGTGTGTGTGTGTGTGTGTGTGTGTGTGTGTGTGTGTGTGTGTGTGTGTGTGTGTGTGTGTGTGTGTGTGTGTGTGTGTGTGTGTGCATTCATGTGTGTGTGTGTGTGTGTGTGTGTGTGTGTGTGTGTGTGTGTGTGTGTGTGTGTGTGTGTGTGTGTGTGTGTGTGTGTGTGTGTGTGTGTGTGTGTGTGTGTGTGTGTGTGTGTGTAAAAATAAGTTAAATATCATTAAAATAGCCTTAAAATATATTCTTTAACTCTTTTTTATAGTTGTTATTTATTTATTTATTGATGATGATGATTATTATTGTGATTATGTGGGAAAATATGACCTGTTGTTGATATGTTTTGTAACATAAATAAAAAGCTCTGGCAGATCTGAATTCATTATGAATCATAATTTAAGCCACTATTAACAAATAATTCTACCTACTGATGTAACCTTGTTATGAGGTTTTAAAGTACCAAAAAGCCGTCTTGCATATAGAAATAAAATCAACGACGTTTATCCAACAACATTACTGCAAAGACACCGTTGTGGCATGCTGTAACTCAAATTACACCTAAAAAGCCTTAAGAGGATCAAAAAGCCAAACTGCTCACAATTTAGATTCTCTATGGGGGGAAAGTGAGTAATCTCAGGCTTAATGGACAAAAAGCCATGACTACACCACATCTTTCTGAGCATGCCAAAAACTCACAGATGGCATAAAATCCTATATAAAGTACCAGTCCCACGTTTGCACACACATTCTAGTTCTTTAATATTACTATTTTGACTAATAATATAATATTATATAGACACAATATTTATTAATATTATTATTATATTAATAAATTTGTAATACACAGTGAATAGCAGTGTAATAATAATAACAGTAATCACTAATATTATTAATAATTTTATATTTATTTACAAAACTAAGCATTTAAGCATAAATAGTTATACCAAAATATTTTAAATAAATAAATTCAAATTCAAGTTCCAAATATTTGACTGGTATTGTATATGTTTACAGCATGTATAATAGCACATAAGCACGCAATAGTGAATGAGAACTCAAGCAGCACTAATGACTTGTCATCTAGAATCATCATCAAAGATCCGGACACACAGTCATGCACAGGAAACCCAGTTTAACAAAGCCTCAGTGCTATACACTAGGAATGTAAAACACTTCTAATTTCGTCTTTTCTCCTTGTAAGGACATTTGAATGGGGTGATATGAAGGCATGGGGAGAACCTCCTTCTCCCTAAAGAGAGCTGCTGAAATCTCCATCCACGATTAGATGTTATGCTACTTACTACTCTATCAGTTGAAGAAGCTTATTTAAGTAAATGTATCCTTTCTCTGTCTTTCCATTATTATTGCATTAATAACATCCTCTTCTGGCTGCAATGGCTCTAAAATAAATTGCCCTCTCCTTTCGAAGATAGCATCAGTAATCCATTAACACAAATAATTGAATAATTCCATTTCTGAAAAAAAACAATAGTAGAAAATATGCAGAGGATGAAGCATTGAAGCATTATCCTTTCATTAACACAGACTCGTTATTTATTAGTCACATGGTCATAGCATCTGTTTCACTAATGAGCACAGATACTCACTCTGGCTTTCATCCGCTCTCCGCATCCGGTTCCAGGTAATCTTTATTCACAACAGACTAGAAAAACAACTAAACTGGTGATGCAAAAGCCTAAGCCTGCAGGAGATTATATCAGAAACCGCTACACCTACCAGCCAGACGAACACCGTCTGTTCATGGACTCCTTCAGGCAGGAGCAGCAGGTGTAATGCCGTAGCTAAGGCTAGTGGACATGGTCTCCTGTCCAGTCCCAGGGTACTGACCCATCTCCAATGCACCCTGAGCCCAAAGCGCACGCTATTGGCTTAGAGCAGCTTTAGTGTTTGTTTTACAAGCCTAGCACAGTCCCATAGGAGGAGCCCGGTTTATGTCATCAGCTGGACTTAGTGACTGACCGCGGGTCAGCTGGACTGAAATTTCAGAGAAGAGAGAGAGAGAAGAGAGAGAGAGAGAGAGAGAGAGAGAGAGAGAGAGAGAGGAGAGAGAGAGAGAGAGAGAGCTGGGTTGTCTCTCAGTTGGGTAATCTGGTCACCCGCTCCCATTAGGAAAGGGGAAAATATCCTTTGAAGTTCTGCATCCCTCCCCTTCATATTTCCAAAAGATGACATCATTCTTATAACGGATGTCAGTGTATTAGAGATTATTTCCTACTGCGGTAATTGGAAAGAAGAATCGCATGTCGCAAGTTTTGAATGTGATTACAGAATGACTGAACTCGAAGTTAGAACACAAAGGTTGTCTTGAAGACATAGTCACATTCTGACACAAAGTTTGTCAAGACGATACAGGATTTGAAGAACTAGATATGATAGATAGATAGATTGTATAGGCAATTTGAAGAGGTATTTGTAGCTTGAAGATGCATAGTCATGGATGATGATAGATTTCTTGTGTCTTCTAGATAGATTGATAGATAGATAGATAGCTAGATAGATAGATAGATAGATAGATAGATAGATAGATAGATAGATAGATAGATAGATAGATAGATAGTTAGTCTGTGTAATTTCATCCATGTAGATATTCCACAGTCAACTCTAACTGCTGTTATTGGAAAGTGGAAGAGTTTAGGAACAGCAGCAACTTAGCAACATAAAGTCACTGAGCGGGTCACAGAGAGCTAAGGGACATGGTGCACATAAGTCAGCAACGCTCTGCTGATTCCAGAGCTGGAGAGTTTCGAACTTCCACTGGCATTAATATCAGCACAATTCAGCACTGTGTGGAGCTTCATGGAAATGATTTCCACAGCCGAGCAGCTGTATGCAAGCCTCACATCACCAAGTACAATGCCAAGTGTCAGATGGAGTGGTGTAAAGCACGCCGACACTGGACTCTGGAGCTGTGGAAACCAGTTCTGTGGAGTGATGAAGTACACTGTTTGGCAGTCTGATGGGCGAGTCTGGGTTTGGCAGATGCCAGGAAGACGTTACCTGCCTGACTGCATTATGCCAACTGTAAAGTTTGGTGGTGGAGGGGAAATTGTATGGGACTGTTCTGCAGGGGGTTGGGCTGGGCCCTTTAAATCCAGTGTAGGGAAATTGTAATGCTTCTGCATACCAAGACATTTTGGACCACAGGGACTTTCGCACCGTATCATTCTAGGAACTAGCTAGCATGGTGGTTCCTAGAGAACCATTTTCCCGCTCTGTAGGGTTGGGAATTGAAAATCCCTTCCATTTCCAGAATCGGATACTTAAGGTCAGGAATCGGATACTTGTTATAAAATGTAAATTTCGATTCCAACTTTTTTTTCATCTGTTAGGGCCTGACCTAGTGATCTGCCTGGACCTGGTTCGCTAATCTAATCACTCCAAAGTTTGGCTACACTTGCGATCAGAAGCCGAAAAAGCTAAGAATAATATTTGTGATAGCTAAACATGTTACAAGAGAGGTCTCACCACCAACATGACAAAGCACTTTAATTTAAAAGATTATTAAAGTTTATGAACACAATTGAAACACCAATGATTCACCTATTTCATTCATAACCTTTGACTTGTGTGATCACAACTTTGTGGTCACTCTTTGTTTGTCTGTGCAGCGTACGATCACACCTGTATGATTTGAACATTTAAATCTGCGCTCACGCTGCCACTGTCCTAAACAAAGCAGCTGTCATGCAAATGAATGAAACAGCTTCACTGTCTTTTCAACCACACGGTATAATTATTTCTGTAACAAACATTCAAATAATCAACAGAATTACTGGGATAATAGTTAATTGTTTGGATATAAACTGGGAATTGAAAAGATTTGGAATCGATAAGCAGAATCCTGGTTGTATTCGCACCAGCAGCAGGAACTCTGAAGCAGCCGTTAGCGCCGTCTTTATGGGCGGCATTTACAAATGTCAACAACCAGTGAATGGAGGACGCTGTGATCCGAGCTGTTTTTGTTGTGTGCCATGGGTTTCGTGATAATGGAGATGGGATGTAAAACACAATTTACGTGATTGAAAGTGCATGAAAATCTGACTAGATCACTTTTGACAACTTGCAGTGTAACGTAGCCTATCATTGAGGCTGAGAAAAGAGCACAACGCTCCAGACAACAGGTAGCTAAATGCCATTTTAGCTTTTTTCCATGTTCGTGGAGTAAATATTTTTACATGGCTTTTAAATGTGCATTTGGCCAATCAGCATACACATACGTCACTGGTATTTCCTATAGAACTGTTTTAGAACCTACCCTGAAGTAGGAACTAATTTAGTTTCCTAAACAGAGTTCCTAGAACTAAATGCATTCCTAGTTCTTGCGGTGCGAACACTCCAAAAAAGCGGGAACTTCCGCCAATAGTTATAGGAACATTGAAAAGGTTCCTCCAGTGTGAAAGCCTCTAATGCTATGCTTTCAACTTTGCGGGAACAGTTTGGGGAAGGCCCCTTTCTATTCCATCATGACTGTGCCCCAGTGCACAAAGCAAGGTCCATAAAAGAGCCAGACTTCTCGTCAAACATCAGTGCTTGACCTCACAAATGCTCTACTGGATGACTGGGCTAAAATTTCTACACAAATCTTCACAAAAAAATATTCCCAGAAGAGGGAAAGTTGTTATAGCTGCAAAGAGGGGGAAACTCTATATTCATGTCTATGCATTTAGAATGCGGTGTCAAGTCCCTTTTGGTGTAATGGTCAAGTGTCCCAATACTGTGTAGATGGATAGATAGGGACTCTACCCTTCACAAAATAAAGCCTCACAATGACGACATCCGCTGGCATTCTCACATGACCAGACAACAATGGACAGAAAGAACGCATGAGACCGCAGACAATGGGCATCTTCATCCTCAACATTCTCTGGTGGGCCACTCCATGAGCTCATTGAGCTGAAAAAGACCCTCAGCAGCCCACCACCGCTCTGTAGCATGAGAAAAGAGAGGGACTGCTTTGTTGCATTCATCCTAATGAATAATAAACGGGAAACATGATGCAGGAACGGAGCCTTTCATGAAACACTTGTGGATGAAATCCAAAGCCAAAGTTAAACGGCATCACTATCACCCTCAAACAAACGCAGAGGGATCAACATGTCATGAGAAGCCTTTTTATTTGGGTGATTCATGTAGTGCTGGTTATTACTAGAGGAAAGCCTGTGATGGGTGGATCATAAAACATGCAAAACTAAATCTACGATGACTACAGGATAACACAATACACTGGCTGAACCTGTCCACCTATCTATCTAGTCATGAATACCTTACCAAGAACTGACACTGGGAATTTACCATAACACCCCGTGGTTTATGAAATGCTGTGGCCTCATGGGTGATGTCTTAAAGCCACGGCCACCGCCGCTTCACTTTAATAAATCACACACAGAGCTCTTCCCACAACCCAGTGGCTGTCCATGTTTACATAACCTCTCCTCCTTGAATTCCCGCTTAAGATGCAAGGATGATGGAGTTTAATATCTCCAGGGTGCGGGTATTACTGGACCACTCTTGTGTCTGAGGCAGCACATTAAAGTTTCATCAGTCCTTGGTCCCAAGACTATAAATAGACCAGCATTTCATTCTTTAATCTGTAGAATCAGAGGGGAGCGATGCTGCAGAGAGGAGATCCTCCAAGCTGTCTTACAGTGCAAATTCAATGACACATTGTTCGTTTCGGTCAAGGAAGTGTTGACATGGGCGCTGACACGAAAACAGAGATGGAGAAATAAAAGTGCTAATTGTGCATTGGAAGACACTGCAGTGTAAATGAATAATCAGCTTCTAAAACGCAAACCTTTGCACTACAAACAAGAACCCAGAGAGTTGTTTAATTGCTCACAGTTTTCTCGTTCACAGCTCAGGAGTCTTAATGACGTCTTTCAGTATATTTAGAGTAAAAACATTGTCTCAATCTTTCTCTTAAAATTGCTAGCAAAAAAAAATTTGATTACATTTTAAACTTGTAAAGTCCAGTAAATACATTTGTAAGATTACAAGGGGTTTCTATTCAAAAAAAAATGTTAATTAGAATTTTGTATTAATCAAAGAATCCTGAGAAACATGTATCCTGGTTTCTTTTCAACAATGATAATATTTAGAAATGTTTCTTGAGCATCAAATCAGCATATTCAAATGATTTTAAATATATTAGAAAACATACATCTATTATAAGTAGTAATACTATTTCACAATATTAGTGTTTTACTGTATTTTTAATCAAGTAAATGCAGCTTGGCATTAATAAATAAGTAGGAAAAGGAGCTCATTAATTTATTACAACCAAGACCCCCTTGACAACTCCGAGGCAACAGGTTAAAACTCATTAAAAACACTTAGCAACCGGAAAGCAATACACTGACAACCACCCACAAGTTCCAATCTGTTTTAAACTGCCAATGTTCATGGCAACTACAACTTTATTTCATGATTTGTATTGCTTTGTTTGACCTTGCAGGTTATGTTATCATTCTTATAACTGTTTGAAGGGCTCAGCTGGTCTCTTGGGACACAGTAAGGCATTCTGACCTCAGGCAAGCAGAAACTGTACAAACAGCATCAAATGCAGCCTGTCTACCCTTGAGTTTAATGCATGCAGCATGAAGTCCCATTTTCTCAAAGCTGTCAAGAATCAAAGGATCTTAAGCAACGGTAATTAAGAAAAAGGCTTAATGATGCACAGCTTGAAACGCTCCTGAAGATTATTACCACTGTACTGGTCTCGGAGGAAATGGAGCATTTTGTTAGAACGGCTAATTACTTCTGTGCCTTTAGACCAAATCTAAAGCATTATCAGAATAATGACAAGCAATAAATGCGTGGAAACATCCGTTTTCACAGAATCACAAATAAGTGTTCCTGTGGCTCAGTGGTAGAGCATTGCGTTAGCAGCGCAAAAGGTTGTGGGTTCGATTCCCAGGGAACATACTTACTGACAAAAAATGTATAGCCTGAATGCACTGTAAGTCGCTTTGGATAAAAGTGTCTGATAAATGTAAATGTAACTCTTGTAGGATATTGTGTCTCTGCTGTGAGGTTTTCTGATGGAATCATCAGTCAGTGTTTCAGGATATGTATGGGAACGTCACATTTATAGAACAATTTTCAATATTGGACTAATGCTTTACCAATATGCCATATCAAATATATTGTAAAATACATTTAGTGTTATTTTGAAAGAAATATTTGTTTCCATCAACTGAATTTGTTTTCGGCTTTGTCTTCACTCTTCACTGAAGTGCACTGACATTAGGTAACCACTTTGATTTGACTTAAAGCTAACATGTGGCATTTTGGTGCTACTAACATCCAAGCTAAGGAAAATTTATTAAAACATGTATGCCTTTACAGTACTTCGTGAAAAAGTATTCAGTAACCTAATCCAAGCACCACAATATGAAAATAATGTAATTTAATTACTTTTAGATTCCTACAAGGTCACAAATGAAAATAAAGCAGGTTCATCAAAAATACTTATATTTATTATGGATTTGATACATAAGCTAAATATAAAGATTTGATTTGAAAATGTGCTCGTGGGGTTCGCAGTTAGATCTGATGGAGGGATTGGAGACGAGTGTATTTAGGAAAATGCTATACAAGAATGCTGTCACTAAATGCACTGAATATGAAATCAGAATTCTTACACAGAATAAATGTTTCTGCGACAGAAAAATACGGAATAAATATTAGCATTTTCACTCAAGCAGATATACTAAGAGCAAATGCACTGAATTGTTAACATTTATGCATTTAACAGACTACAGTGCATTCAGGTTATAATTTTTTTTTACAGTAAGTATGTTCCCTGGGAATTGAACCCACAACCTCTTGCACTGCTAACACAATGCTCTACCACTGAGCCACAAGAACACACATCAAACAATGCTAATGTTAATTAGTTTCCTAATTACCTCAAAGTTGAATCCTGTCAGGTAATGCAGTTAGTCTGTTGGCAGCATTTGGCATAACTAATGTTTTATTATGTAGAAAGAACAATACTCTCTTTCTCCCACTGTCCCCTACATATGTACACATGCAGTACTGGCACACTCACACACACGGAAACATACATGTGCGTTGATGATGATTTTGAGTGAAATAGTTTAGCAACTGAAAAGCGACATGACATTTATCATTATCAAGGTAATAATGGCGCTGTTTTGAAGCAGATGAATTGTAGTTTTGCTATTAGTAGAGATGCTGCAGCTGAACACTGCTGAGAGGCGCACAGACTCAGGATATGTACTCATGCTTAATCTCTCTCTCTCTCTCTCTCTCTCTCTCTCTCTCTCTCTCTCTCTCTCTCTCTCTCTCTCAAACTGCATTAGTTTGACGGTTTGCATTGTGGCTGCATCACCACCTCTGATATGCATTATTTTATAATAATTCAACAGCCCGTCGACTACTATTTCTTACTTAAATGAAACAATTTTTTACTAAATGTAACTGTAATCTGTTTACTTTGTTTTTTGATGTAACTATAACAAATTACAGTAACCATTTTTTTGTATCCTGATTAATGCTGAGTAATGCTGTTAAATGTATTCTGTAACTCCTCAACCCAACGGAATTGCAGGATAACAATTGTTTTCAAACTACTTTTTCAAACCAGTGTTCGTGAAAAACATATTAAATTCAGTTTGATCAAATTTTATATCATTAGAAGTCATATATAATCAAGTGAACATATCTAATCAAGTGAAGCTGACTAAAGATGAGTACAAGTGGGGTGGCTAAAGCCTTGTCTGTAAGTTTAAGGGTGTCCTCACAAGGCACGTTTGCCTTGAACCGAGCCCAAACGTGATTGCCCCCCCCTCCCCTGCTGGCCTGCACTCACATTGCACTTCATGTTCCGGGCTGGAGTACAGTTACGTTGTTATGATGAGACTGTTTTGAAGTAACCAGGAGTGCACTTCCTAAAGGCATTGTTTGCTAACTATGGTCGTAAGTTCTATTGAACTCTATTTGTAATGACAGAACTTTCGACCATAGTTGCTTTCGGGAAACGCACCCCAAGAAGAGAAGGTCTCTCGCTCAGCATGGTGGAGTCCATTGTTTTGTTAACTTTGTGGTTTATTATTTTGAGTTGTTTGGGACCCAAAGCTAGTCCAATTAGCCCTAATTAGCATAATGCTTGCATGTTTTAACATATTGAAGAAATGAGTTGACATGACAATGTTGCTAACATGTTTCATCATATTGCTTTCATGTTTTAGCAGAATGTTAGCATGCTTCTAACATGTTTTACCTGTTTTTGGGCTTGTCTATAATTAAAAGTATTGCATTATGCATAAAATTAATAATAATACAAAACTTGATTCAAATTAAACTCTTGTAGCTTCTCTTTTAGCCTCTGGAAAGATTAAGAACACTAACACATTTACAGATTTTGCTATTATCTTCACAATATGTTTGTTGCCTGTCTTTAAACACATTTTATTATATCAGGAAAGTCCAAGTTGATCAACCTCTAATTTGTATGTAGCCTATTGAGTTATTAGTAATAAACCATTATTTGAAAACATTTAGAATAGTACCTCTTGACTACAAATACATTTGTTTTTAATTTGAGTCACAGTGTATGTTAGTTTGAGGGAATTTTAGGTTTGAATAATTATTTTGAATAACAAACCTAGAAAGTACAGTGGACTTGACAGAAACAGGTTATTCTCAAACACTGAGACATTTGTTAAGGCAGCCCTGGCTTGATCTACTGTGCCGCCCCACTATGAGGCCCAGAGCGCGTCCAGGAAGAGCTCAAGGCAGTACAGCAGGAGCATATGGTCCTCACAGCAGGCCCGTCTCATCAACCTGACACCGACTTCAGAACCTCAGAACAGGACCTGTCCAAACCAAAGCTCTCTAAACTCTGCTGAAAGACCTGTTGTGGGTGAAATATGTTAAATGCTAAATGGCAGAGAGATCAATTACATGCTCACACAATCCTTTTTTTACAGTCTAATTAGAACACATGTCTGAAAGCTTGTTTTCGCCACAGAATAAAAATATAAAAATGTAATTGCACATTTTTATCTCACAATTCTGACTATTTTCTTACTATTGTGAGTTTTTATCTAACAGTTGCAAATTATAAACTTGTAATTGCAAGAAATGTAAGATATACAATTATACTTGCAATAAAGCAAATGGTTGAGATTGTGAGATAAATGTCACAACTATCTTTTTTATGTTTTTATTATAATGGCGGAAACATGCAGTGCGACATCTACATGCAGTGGTTTTAAAGTCCTCAATCTTTTTTTAAGTTATTGACTGAATTACCCATTCACTAATTGTATTATTGCATGGTGTGGAAATGTAGAAAAGTGTTTTTGTGAGTAAGTTTACTGTATATATACACATGCTGTGAAATGCTGATGTAGTTAGAAATGAGTGAGTCATGGAATGAGATATTCTCCCCTTGATCAATGTCACACAAGCACTGACACAGGTCTCCTCCATACCAACATCATCTTCACCGGTTTATTTTGGTCCCTGTTGGTCAGACATTCGGTTAGCATTGGGAAACATAAAACCTTTCTGAATGCTCCCTTTCACTCTAAATGTATCTTTGTTCAAGGTTAAACCCGGTGTCTCTTTCTGCAGAGTACATTTTATTTTATAATAGCAGTGTGCTTAACTTTATTTATTTATTTATTTTAAGTAGTTTCATTACTGATCAGGCTATAAAAAGCAATATGTGTTATCTCATTTCTTTGTATTTAAATATGCCACCTACTGAATAAGCTGTATTGCCTGACCTAATTTATTTCACTAACCCCCACGGTTTGTTTTTTATAATAACATAATAATATTAGACAGTCTAGACCCCATGGGGTATTCGTTGTAATCCTTGCAATTCACTAAGCCAACTTTTTTTATGACAGTACTCTACTGCAACTGCACTGATTGGTAAAGGCACAGTTCACCCAAAAATGAAAATTCTGTCATTATTTGCTCACCTTCATGTCATTCGAAACCTTTTTGATTTCCTTTCCTTTGATACAAAAAACATTTTTTTAAAGGATGTGTTAGTTAATTTACAGCTTCAAACAGGTCATGAAATAACCATATACTGTTTAATCAGTTCTGGCTCTTATAGTGATATGCCCATTTTATTCATGAGCTCCAATACATAAAAGGTTGGTCAGGCAAAGACTGTACCATCTGCGACAGCTGAGGAAATTCAGGGTCATGGGCCATAGAAAGTGTATTGACTCAGTGCATCTCAGTGTGGTATGGTAACTCATTAAATCAGGACTGCAAAGCTCTACAGAGAGTCGTGCGCTTAGCTGAGCGCATCTCAGGGTCTGCTCTCCCCTCTCTGCAGGACATCTACCTCAAACGCTGCAAAAGCAGAGCTGCTAAAATCATCAAAGGACTCAAAATCAACCACCCCGGTAACCATCTTTTCATTTTACTGCCATCTGGCAAGCGCTTCAGGAGCATGATGGCAAAAACTGAGAGACTGAGGAGGAGCTTCTTCAGGCCTCAGGCCATCAGGCTCCTAACACAAACTCAGTTTCATAAATCATTTACAAGACTCATTATTAACTGTAAAACAATCATATTCTCATCATCGTATTGCGTATGTGTACATACCCGGTACAACACATTTGCACATCCCTCTTGCACATCCCTGTTCATATTTCTATTTATTAAGTCCCAGTATACTGTTTTGCACATCGTTTTGCACATCTTATTTGTTTTGCACTTTTTATTCTATTGCACATTTTACTCTTTATTTCTCTTCTTTTTTTTACCTATATTTATATATATGCTCTTGTGTTGTTACTTTTATTAAAAAAAAAAATGTTGCACTGCCCATTGAGCGGACCTGACTTTATTTACATTTCACTTCTGATTATACCCTGTATAATTTAGTATGTGACAAATAAACAAACCTTGGTCTGTTTTTAGAGACATATTTTCATTATTTACTAATCTCCTCCATCATTAATCCTATCTGTCATCATGGATATGGCAAATTTTTAGACAGTGAAGATGCATTTATGCATTTGGCAGACGCTTTTATTCGAAACAACTTACATTACATTCAAAGAATGCTTTCTTTTTTAATCATTTCGTAGATTTACTGGAAATCAAACCCATGATCTTGGCGTTGCTGGCGCTCTATTATTTGAGCTACATGAACGCTTATACAATATTTGGCCAGTGTTTGTTCCATGTGTTATTCTGCTAAATCACACTTCTCTTGTTGTTTATGCATTTACACAATTGTCTTTTTGTAAATCTAAATCATGTTATTTTAGTTATTGTTAGGTATAGATACAGTATGTTAGTTTTGTTCGATAAACTATTTTGTTTCTATCTTGGTTCACCACATAATGTCTACAATCTGGCTCCTGACCCAAAACCAGTCCTGAATTAGGGGAATTCCTGCAAAACATGCAAACAACACACAAATTAGCAAGAAATATGCAAACCTCATCTCAGACGAGAGTCTACAGATGAGGAGAGTTAAAGTTCAGTCTTTATCCACGAGTGAACGATGAGGTTGTCTAAGGAGCATGTCGAGCGAGAGTGAATAATCACATGACTGAATCTCTTCATAGAGCAGCGATATGGCATGTAACTGTCTTAACACTCTGGTTTTCAGACAGATCAGTTGTGAAAAGCACACACATACACATGCATGGTGTGAAACTGTGATGCCAGTGATATAACACCACCGAGAGAGATGTGATCTGAGAAAAGCAAGTCTGGCATGGCGTTATTTTGGTGTCATGTTTGTGATGGAAAAACATACAAAGTTGGAGCTGAATGGCATGGTGTTGAGCTTTTATTAGAAGTGTAAAAATCATAATTGGAGTTTTGTGACTTTTGGTATACTTCTGTTTTGGTTGAATGCAATGACAAGTATCTAATTATTTAATTGTGGAAACATTTTTTTGTATGTAGCCCTCTTTATATTTTAGGAATCATGTTTGGAGGTCTTTATCATTAAAACTTTTGAAAACTCTCCGAAATGTTGATTAGCTTTTTATACTGAAAATGTTAAGTCTTTGTCTTCCAGGAAACAGACCAAAAATATTGATTCAGTTATATATATATTGATTGAATACTCATTTTGGTTCATCCAATTGTTTTCCAATCAACTGATACCACTTGCTTCTGAATTGCAATAGCAAGTATCAAACCATGTGTATGGCATGTTTGGCATAATTCCCTCCCCCCAAAAAAAACAAAACCAACAACAACAGTATTTACCAACCCTGGTTGTGTACTGGCAACTATTCCAAACTAAAGTCTATTGTCTATTTGTAAATATTTTTAAGTCCCGTACTGTATTTTAGGTTTAATTTTATGGGTTTTTAACATCCATTCAGTTTGCTAAACCTCTTCAGTTAACTGTGTAATTTAGTTATGACACAGAAATCACATACCCCTCCGGAACATCGAGCTGTGTCGAAACGCTAGGGGAACGCCATCAGCGATGTCCAGCTCTGAATCATATGTGTAATCAGTCAAAATTGACAGCCAGACGTCAGGTGCGGGTGACGTCACGACCAGGATGATTAAAAGCACGTGATGTGCAGCCGGCGCCAGCTTTTTGTCATTCAGCAAAGCTCTCTGTGTGTGTCAGTCATTGTCTGTGGGTCTGTTATTATCCAGTTAGGAAATAAGGAAGTTTGTTCTTAAAAAGGCAGGCAAAGAAAGATTAGTACAGACATGTCAAAGGCATCCTTTAAATCAAAGAGGGGCGAGAGTGGTTCACAGTACAGACATGTGTGACTCCCTCCCCGCTTCATCACGAGCGGGGATACACACAGTCTGTGCGTGGTCTGCTTGGGGGCGAAGCACGCGGAGTCGGCTTTTGAGGAAGCCGGCTGCCCGCATTGTGAGCGGCTTCCAATTCACACGCTTCGCTCCCGGAGAACTCTCTTCAAAGAGGGAGTTTTCGCTAGCGCTCCTCACTGGTGCTGGCCCCCGCCTCCGCGAGGCGGAGCGGTGGCTGCACTCGGGGGCTCGCAATTGATTTGGCAGAGGGATTGGAGACGGGTAAACCCCTATCTCTATCCTCACCTCCAGATCCACTGCCCGTTCTCTGGGTTCGGAAGCCCGTTCTGCGGTTTCTTCCCTCAGAGGGCGGCCAGTGTTTCACACATCACCTATCCCTCCGAGGAGGAAGATGTAGAGCACTGGTTTTTCGCCCACTCTAATCCCCACAATACGAGGAGTTATTAGAGGTAGTTACTCGTGCGGTTGCCAAGTTAAACATCAATTGGCCCGCCGATGATCAGACTGAAAAGCAGCGAAGTAAGCTAGATGAACGCTTTCTGCGTAGTAAATCACTACCTCTACGCCGGAGCCTGCCTTTCTTTCCCGATCTTCACACTGAGGTGTCGAGATCGTGGAAAAGTCCTTTTTCTTCACGCCTATTTATCCCCGCCTCTGATTATTATGGTAATGTGGCGGGGTTAAGTGAGTGTGGTTACAGAGCGATGCCCCGGGTTGAACAGACGCTTGCGGGCTATCTGGCACCCGGTGCGGCATTGTCTCTGAAGGCTCCGGTCTTGCCCACCAAGCCGCTGCGTGGGTCATCAGCGCTGTTGGGCAAGGGGTACGCGGCAGCAGGTCAGGCGGGTGCATGCCTTCACACTATGGCTGTGCTTCAGGCATATCAAGCAGACCTGCTGAAAGAGCTAGACGAGGGCGAGCAAATCAGTTCAAGTGATGTCGGAGAACTGAGGAGAACCGCTGATTTAGCTCTCCGCGCCACTAAGGAGACCGCCCGTGCCATTGGGCGGTCTATGGCAGCAATGGTGGCAGCGGAGAGGCACTTATGGTTGACTCTGTCCGACATGAAAGAGAAGGACAGAGTCGTCCTGATGGATGCCCCGCTTGCGCCTTCTGGGCTGGAGGCGTTGCTTAACCAGGTCGGCACAGCAGGATTCTAAACAGGCGGTTTCTTCACTCCCTCGCCTTGCCTATAGCTCTAGGGGCTGCTGGGCGGGAGCAGCCCCGACCGTGTACCAGCTCCTCATATAGGGAGGTCCAAAGGCAGAGCGTTGCCGCTCGTGCTCCCCCGCAGCGGACCGAGCTCGACAACGCTCTAGGAAATCGAGGCTTCGGAGACGAAGCCCGACCTGAGGGTCGTGCTTCAGTATAGGAAGCCCTCGATGAAGCGGTCCTGACGTCTACGCAGGACTGTTGAGGGCGGCCCCTGCTGGGGAAGAGCAGGGTGCAACCGCATTACACGGTGTCCGTCTCTCCTCAGTGCCCTCCTGGAGATCGTTCTGCCAACCCTGCCAGAATCCAGGGCGCAGCGGTCCCCCCGCGAGTGCCTCTCTCAGTTCTTTCCGCCCGGAAACGTAGCGGAGCTGAGAGCCTCGCCACGCCTTCAGGGATCTCCCGAGCAGTACTACATCGGTGGCTCCTGCCGGTCCTCCGTGTCAGGGCATCGATCTGGCAGCTCCAAAAACACCAGAGGCCAGTCTCGAGAGACTGGCTCCCTTAGTAGATTATTTAGCAGCGTGGAAACTACTGCCAAATGTATCTCGTTGGGTCCTGCAGACTGTAGAGAAAGTTTATCGTATTCAATTCGGCGCTCCGCCGCCACCTTTCAAAAGGGTTGTGTCTCACGAGCACAACATCCCGAGCAGGCTCTGGTATTAGAACAAGAGGTCAGCTCTCTTCTGAGGAAGGAGGCTATCGAGGTGGTCCCTCCTCTCGACAGAGAGTCCGGGTTCTACAGCCGGTACTTCGTTGTTCCACAAGAAGGATTGAGGGCTACGTCCAATTTTAGATCTGCGGCTACTGAACCGCTCAGTCAGCCGCCTGAAGTTCAGAATGCTTACTGTAAACAGGTCGTGTCTCAGATCAGATCCGAGGACTGGTACGTCACGATAGATCTAAAAAACGCCCTATTTCCATGTATCCACCTTCCCAGTCACAGGAAGTTCCTGAGGTTCGCTTTTCAGGGGCAAAGCTTACCAATATCGGGTTCTTCCCTTCGGCCTAGCACTCTCACCCCGAACTTTCACGAAGTGCGTGGATGCTGTACTGGCTCCTCTGCGACTCCAGGGCATCCGCATACTCAACTACATCGACGATTGGTTGATTTTAGCTCATTCAGAGCAGTTGGCGGTTCGACATCGAGATGTTCCGTTCTCGCTCACATGAAAGAGTTGGGGTTAAGACTAAATGCAAAGAAAAGTGTGCTGTCTCCATTCCAGAGAACCACTTATCTAGGCGTGGTGTGGGATTCGACCACGATGCAGGCACGATTGTCCCCTGCTCGGATCGAGTCGATTCTCAACACGGTCAGGAGAGTCAGAGAAGGCCTGTCACTCACGGTCAAGCAGTTTCAGATACTGCTGGGTCTGATGGCAGCAGCGTCCAACGTGATACCTTTTGGCCTGCTGTACATGAGACCCCTACAGTGGTGGCTCAAGTCCAAGGGGTTCTCCCCGAGGGGAAACCCGTTCCGCATGATCAAGGTCACGCGGCGATGCCTACGTGCCTTGGACATGTGGAGGAAACCTTGGTTCTTGTCTCAGGGCCCGGTCCTGGGAGCTCCTTGCCGCCGCGTAACGCTAGCGACGGATTGCATCCCTGACCGGTTCTGGGGGGCGGTCATATGAGTGGCCACCCTGCCCCGGCGGTCTGTGGAGTGGTCACCATCTCACGTGGCACACATCAACTGCCTGGAGATGCCTGGCCGTGTTTCGAGCACTGAACCATTTTCTTCCGGACCTAAGAAATCACAATGTGCTAGTACGCACCGACAACACAGCTGTGGTTTCTTATATCAACCACCAGCGAGATCTGCGTTCGCGCCCCTTATGCAAGCTGGCGCACCAGATCCTTGTGTGGTCCCAGGACAAATTCCTCTTGCTGAGAGCGGTCTATATTCCTGGCATCTCATGTAGATCAGACATCCTGTCGAGGCAGGGGCCGAGGCCCGGGAAAATGGAGGCTTCTCACCCGCCGAGGTGGTGAAGCAGATTTGGAGAGTTTTTGGCCAGGCACAGGTGGATCTGTTTGCGACTCATCAGACATCGCACTGTCCCCTCTTGTACTCTCTGACTCATCCAGCTCCGCTGGGGCTGGATGCTATGGTACAGACGTGGCCGAGGCTTCGTCTGTACGCATCTTCCCTCCCCCGATGCTGCTGCTGCCCGGGAGTTCTAGAGAGAGTGCGCCGGGACGGGGTCCGCGCGGCTGTTGCTAGTAGCCCCCGTTCTGGCCGGGCCGAGTATGGTTCTCGGACCTGATTTCTCTCCTCGACGGCTCTCCATGGGAGATTCCCAGTCAGGAGAGATCTCCTCTCACAAGCGGAGGGTATGATCTTTCACCTCCCCGCCCGAGTTATGGAAGCTGTGGGCGTGGCCCCTGAGGGGGGCGCAGCTCATAGCTTCAGGTCTCTCAACCGAGGTTGTTGAGACCATTCTCTCCAATCTAGGGCTCCCTCAACGAGGAAACTGTATGGCCTCAAGTGGAGACTCTTCACTTCTTTGTGTGGAGACCACCAGCTCGACCCAGTTAACTGCCCGATTGGTACAGTACTGGAGTTTCTGCAGGCTCGGTTTCTCCGCAGGTTTATCCACTCCACCCTGAGGGTTTATGTGTGCAGCTATAGCGTCTTACCACGCCCCTATGGGTGGACAATCAGTGGACAAGGACCCCCTGATCATACGTTCCCCCGCGGTGTGCTGAGGCTCAGGCCTAGAGTAACGGTCCAGGGTCCCTCCTTGGGATCTCGCTGTTTGTGCTAGAGGCTCTCTGCAAACCTCCGTTTGAACCCATCGAGCAGGTATCAGAGCGTCTTCTTACGCTGAAGACGGTGCTACTTTTAGCCATATCTTCGCTGAAGAAGTTGGGGATCTGCAGGCCCTCTCGGTGCCTCTATAGAACTTTACGCCCGGTCTGGCGAAAGTATTTTTGTACCCTCATGTGGGGTACGTCCCTAATGTCCCCTTCCTCGGTCACCGTGGCCCGTTGTACTCCAGGCCTTTTGTCCTCCTCCTTCAGGGAGCCCAACCAGGAAAAGCTTAACTGTATGTGTCCAGTGCGAGCACTGGACACATACGTCCACAGAACTGCGCCCTGTGGAGGAATCGGACCACCTGCTGGTATGCTACGGTCCTCGCTAAAAAGGGTTTTTCCAGCTGCTAAGCGGACCCTATCGGTGGATAGTGGATGCCATCATAGTTGCCTAAGAGTCCTCTGATCTGCCCTCGCCTTTGGGGTCAAGGCTCATTCAACCAGAGGTATGGCGGCCTCCAAGGCCTTTCTTGCAGGTGTCCCCTATTCAGGACATTTGTGACGCTGCTGGGGGTTTTACGCCCCTAACCTTCGTCAGATTCTATGACCTAGATCTGCAAGCCACTCCTGGCTCTGTGTGTTCTCTTGCCGTAGCTGTGCATTCCACACACTAAGCAGGGATTGGTAATTCTGGCGGCGTGGACATCTCGTTCCCCTAGCGTTTCGACGCAGCTCGATGTTCCCGAGAGGAACGTCCCAGGTTACGTATGTAACCCTGGTCCCCGAGGAACGAGACGCTGCGTCGCAGGGCCATACTTCCGGCATCCCTACTAGAGCTTTGCTTCATTCCTGGAAGCTGGCGCCGCTGCACATCACGTGCTTTTAAGCATCCTGGTCATGAAACGTCACCCGCTACCTGACGTCTGGCTGTCAATTTTGACTGATTACACTTATGATTCAAAGCTGGACATCGCTGATGGCGTCCCCTAGCGTTTCGCGACGCAGCGTCTCTTCCCTCGGGAACCAGGGTTACATACGTAACCTGGACATTTAGATTTAACTCAAAAGAGTTTACACTCAGCTAACACTCTTGCCCCAAATCTCATCTTATTCAAACAGCATTACTATATCTATAAGATTGTTCGGCGAAGAATTGGCTATTAATCATGAATCAACTCCATTATTTATCCATTCCACGTCTGTTTTGTTGTCGTTTTGCTGTGGTATATGTGCACAGTGGACACAATTAGCAAATTGATGGCCGTGTTAAATAGTTCCTTTCACTAGCAGGCGGGCTTGGCAGATGGTGGCCCCTGTTTCGGAGCCAGTCCCCCCATACACAGCTGGCCAAAGCTGTATATTCAGACAGAGGTAGTGAGTTAGCACTGTCAGGCTCCTGTAGGCCCTCACACAAAGAACTCCCCATCTGAGGCCTGCCCCGAGGGGGGAGAAACGCCCCGTTTAATGCATGCTTATCGAGGACTCCCACAGCACAGGGGCGGCTCATCCATTTTTCATCTTTTCACAAATGGATGCCTGTCCTTAGAGTATTCTGTGTTTCAGAAGCAAATGCTTGCTTTGAGTGCATCTGCAGTTTCACATTGATTATATAATGGAAATATGGACTCATTCCTCATGAATCTTAGTAAAGAAAGTACTTGCCATATCAGCACCAAGCTTTAACTAGAAGATAATAGCTGGTTCCAACACTAAAATGAACACCTGAGTCATTCTCATTCTCCGGAAATGGTTCGTCTTTGTGTCTCAATGACTAAAGTAACAGGATATTGGCCTTGTGTACATTGATAGATTCACATTTATTTAGTGTGCAATGCAAAATATTTTTTTAATAAAACATGTTTGCTTTACATAACATATTAGCAGATTTACATATTCATTAACATTAAATATTAATGAGTTAAATAGACAAAAACACATATTTGCTAAATGTAGTTTTTAATGAGATTTAAATAGTATTCTTTCACTGTCTGTCTTTATTTTTAATGGCACAAACCAAAAAATAACTGTAAATGTATGAAGGAAATCAAATTAAAGGCATGAAAATAAATACATAATTTATTATATATTATATATTACAAATGGCACATTGGCCGTATTTTAACTCACTTTTCTTGCTGTTGTAAATAATATTTGTTGCTGATATTCAACCCTGTACCATTAAATCCTTATGCATACCCATATTTACATTATAATAATATAAATGCCATGAAACATGCTGAAAGAGAATTGTCATTGGTTATTAATTTTATTATTAACAATATATTTTATATGATGTAATATGTTAAAACCTGAAAAATTTAAATAATACCTATTCAAATGATGAGTATAATCCCAAACTTACTGTGATATGGCTGAAATAGCAGTACTTTATGGTTTGAATTTGTCTTAGGGTTAGTAGCAATGAATAAATTGGTACTTTGCAAGGCTTTAATCATATATTTAGTGTTATGTGTAATAGTTTAATAACCAGCCACCAAAAACAAACCCCCTTTTATTGACCACTGATCTAAATAATAACGGGAATAATTTCCTTACTGTGGTTCCCAGTGTCTATTGTGGTTATAACCATGATACTGTGAGCCTTGGAAATTGGTAGTCCTTGGATCCTTGGTAAGCCTTAGTAATCTTTTCCAATTAAACGATTAAACAAATTGAAAAAGTTCACTTCATAACTTTATAAAACTGGTTAACAATTCTTCTGAACTCTGGCAGAGCTGTGCATTATTATGCCAACACAAATGGAGAGGGGAGGTGAGTTGTAGTGTTGATGTGGCACACTGAGAAGTATAAAACTCAGAGGACAGATGGGTCGGAACAGAACGTACCCATTGTGACTCAGTCATGTTCATCATTTCTTCGTCATGTTCCATCTTGGCCCACATCTGTGCAAATTATTATCTGAGATCCATTACCCAATCAGATTTGTGATTCTGTCCATGTGTTTAACATGTCTAGTGCAAACCGAAGCATCTAAATTATATCTGTGTTGTGAGAATGAACATAAAGTATTTACGAAAAGCTTGTCTTTATCTGTCACTGCCCATAAGAACATTAAAACAATAGAATCTAAATCAATAGAGTTGTGTGTCTACAACCATTATATCCCTCAAAGGACTGTGACAGCGCTGATGCTACACTGCACGGACCGTGTCAATAAGAACGTTCTCTCTTTGTCTCTCTCTGTCTTGTGACAGCATGGCTGAAGGGACTTCGAGTTCCTCTGCACAGTGCTGGTATAGAATATAAAACAGAGCTCTAAGGAAATTTCGTTCAGCTCACACAAAGCATGTTCTTTGCTTTAGCGCTGACATACTGATGATAAACAATTCCACAGAAATCCACACACAGCTATTCCTCTTCGTATTGTGATTTGCCTCACCTCTTGTTAATTACATTAGTACTGATTAATAGTGGTTGACTTATTGGGGTTTTCAGTGGACGAAACTGATAGTCTACAGCTTTCGAGAGCAGAAGGGTGGCAATATTGCAAATATGTACATCAAATTTCAGATTTTTTAAAATGTACTTTTACTTTTACTCATGAAACAGTATTTGAAACCAAAAAACTGCAAGGAAGTCACTAGACTGTGAAACTGACACACATCTGTCAGTTATAGCTAGTCAACTTACGGTATGCAAAAAAAATAAATAATAATAATTATATAATTATATGATAAATATATATATATCAGCCAAATTAATCTGTTTGGCCACACATCTAGTCTAATACTTACGAAGTACTAAATATTTTGCCATTATGATACAGAAGGAAAAAACCTGGTAAGCAAAAGGTAATATTTCTTTAATATTAAATGCTTTGTATTTTTTATATTATGCTCTTCAACCGCTGTTCCCGAGAGGCACCAGGCAAAGGGAGCTCTCTCTGGAAAATCAATGACTAATTATGCCTAGAAACGCACGCACTGGGAGACACCCATGTAAATCATGTCATGCATTTAGTAGATACACATAAGACAATAGTAAATACAGTGTCACCCAGATGAATCAGCATATTCAGAGTGTGGCTCGCCTAACATTATGCTGTTTCATTACGATGTGAGCGAGTGAGTGAATTGCTCACTGGTCGTATAGCCTCAGATGCATGCAGCTGCAATCCGGTATTGTTTCAGTATGGTGCGCGCGCAATGACCGTGTCCATGGTGCTGAACGTTACACGAGGCGAGCATCATATTGAAACAAGCATTCAAGTGCATGGAATATTAATGCTCGGAGAGCATTCATCTATTTCTGTGACCCAAAGGAAAATAATAAATTGCACCTAAGTGTGCATGCATGGGACTTAAAAGCATTCAATCGACAAATAATTATGTGATTAATTCATGAAAACGTCGCTCATTTTTACTATGAAACATAGCACGTGAGTCTAATGGTGATGCATGAATTATAATAACCATTCCTTTTTAGAAAGCTCAAATTCAATGTTTTTGAAAAAAAAACTAAGCAACCAAATCTATTTAATGCACTTTCCTGCACGAAACTGCTATTCAGCACGTGAGTTGCGTGATTGCTTTTGCGTGCATTAAAATATATATTTCCAAGTGAAAGCTCCAATGCAATGACACCAAATCAGCTCCAGCTAAATGAGAGAATAGCTGAGCAACCTCAACCTATAGTATGCACCAGGATCTTTAAAAGCAAGCGCCTTCAATGCATTTGCATTTTATATTTTGCATGCATTTAAATATTTCTCCGTCTTAAAATTTCAAATGCAGTGGCATTGCTCCTCCACTCCAGTTCACCTATCTGAGGACAAATGGATAATTTAGTAAGAGCAACACTTCTTACCTTCTCTCCCACAAAGCTGGATGGCGTCCAGACTGAGATTCTTTATCATGTCCTCACACGGGCTCGTGGGGCTGCTGACACTGTGTCCCACGCGTGGAACCTCCATCATTGAGTCTCGAAATGAACGATATCCCGGTAGTGAGAGTGACTGCTGTGCCGCAGGACAGATCTTCACTCGGTGCGCTCTCTCGCTCGCTCTCTCTCTCTCTCTCTCTCTCTCTCTCTCTCTCTCTCTCTCTCTCTCTCTCTCTCTCTCCCATGGGTTTCCACACTGTGCCGCTGATGATGAGAGCCACGTCAGCACTTCGTCACGCAGCTGATCTCTCCTGCGACGCGCCGTCAAGGGCAAAGAGCAGTGACTTGTTCTACTGTAATAACACTCCATATTCATATGTGTATGATCACACACTTTATATCACAGCAGCACCACTGTACCTGTTGTAAGCACTATGAAATACTAATACTAATACACAGTTACTATGCTGCTATTTTGCATAATTTTAATGGCACTGATGGACTTCAGATCTGACATTCAGTACAACAGCATGATTATGAATGTAATATTGATTTTATACAACAGTTCTATAAAGTATTTATTAAGTGAAAAGAAAAAAAAACTCAGAAACACTCACTCTGGCATAAACAGGAAAGAATGAAACATAAAATAAAATAATGGAAAAGTTTATGACAATGAACCAAGAAATTCTAATGATATAATTTTAAAGAACTGTTTTTATTCAAAAACTAACTGAACCAAGAAATTGCTGTTTTAGTTATAGCTAATATAACCAGTTATAGAGACAATGGGTTAGTGAAATAATTTAAAGCATAAACACGGTTAGTGGTAATTTTGTAGATTTTTATGTTTTTACTCAAAAAAACTAACTTGTTCCAACAAATTTCATCATGACTGAGTGTTGGATCTGGAGCCAATTAATCTTATCTGTTTTAGTTAGTAACAGCTAACATAACCCATGTTACTTATATGACATAAATTCACTGAAGATGCAATATATTACTCATTCAAGCATTTACAGAATGATTACTTTTATAGTCTATGTAGTAAGTGTTTTTTTCATGTAGTGACCCACAACCTAACCATGAGTACTAGTCAAGTACTTTATTGTCAGTGTGGAACACAACAAAATTCCTCAATAAAAGTGATTTGATTGATTTGAAGTGTTTTTTTGATTGTGACCCACAACCTAACCATGAGTACAACTCTTCAGCACAGTGGTAATCAAAGAAATATCAAGAACATAACAGAAACAAAGCCAAACATAACAGCATCGCGTCTTTCCCTTTACTAAAAAACACATGAAAATGTTTTTTTCAACATCTATTCTTCTCATCCATTCAGTATACAGACACTATGCAAAGCATGCTGGGAGCAAGAAATCCTCCATCCGATTTTCATACATTTTTAAGTTGATTTGTCAGTTTGTAGCAGTTCTGACTTTTACTCTCAGATGTGCAACTTCATATCTTGCAATTGCAAGAAAAATCTAAATAGTGAGATGAAAAAAAATTGCAAATAATTTTTTTGATTTTCTATTCTATGGCGAAAACAACAAACAGAATTGCGAGATGTAAACTCGGAACTCAGAGTAAAAAATATCTGAATTGCAAGCTATACAGTAAATTGAGTATTGTGAGCTGTAAACTCGAAATTGTGAGAAAAAGTTATTTATCTTAGAATTTCAAAGAAAAAGAAAGAAAATTTGTCATAACAAGTCACAATTAGAAATGTGAACTTTTTAGCATAATTTACACCAAAACCAAAATGAATATTTATTAGACCAAATGCACAGAAAATGTACTCTTCACAATAGATGATGCTGATTAACACAATTTACTCTACACCTTTCTTAGGACTGTCAATGCTTTAATTCGTTTAATATTTTATGCAATTAATTCATTTTCTCATATTTCTCACATTTTCTTCTCTAATTGAAACTAAATATTAGTCTTGGAGTGAATAGGCCTTACTGCATTAGACGTGTTTTTGACAAATTGAGAGATGTGGGAAGTGTTTCTGCGGTAATTGACAACATTTCACAGAAGCTGTCAATAGAGCTTAAGTTTGTTCACCCAGAACATACATTAAAGGGATAGTTCACTCAAAAAAAGACAATTCTATCAACTCACCCCTGATGTTCCAAGCCATGTAATGTGTAACATCATCTCAAGCTGGAATCTAATATAGAAAGTATTATCTAAAGTGTTATCTTATGAACATAGTGGAAAGCTACAAGTGTTTATTATGCTCCTGGGCACAGTACGGATTAACGCTGAATGAAAAGTGAATTAAATGTTTTGTTATGTAACAAGATTACAGCCCGTCTGCTTTCTTGTTGTCCCATGGATATTCTGGTACACTTTGTCAACCAAATAAGTTTGAATCTAGAAAGCAGAGGATAAACTGCTGGATCTCTCTCTGATGCTCCTCTCTGAATAACAAAACATTTCCCATATGTGGTTGTATTGACGACTAACTGGGGAACATCCAAATGTTCTCATTATCTGTGTTAAGGATGAGTTCAGACAACAAAAGATGATTTACAGTAGATGGTGTAACATTGCAACACATTTATGCATCTAAAGCAGTGATACACAAATCTGGCTCGCGAGATCCACTTTCCTGCAGAGTTTAGCTCTCACCCTAATCAAACACACCTGAGCGTGCTAATCAATGTCTTCAGGATCATTAGAAAATCACAGGTAGGTGAGTTTGGTCAGGGTTGGAGCTAAACTTTACAGGAAAATGGATCTTGCGTGCTAGATTTGAGTATCACTGATCTAAAGCAAAACATATGTCAAACTAGCAACCAAATCTGGCACGAACTGCCCCATAAATGTTGTTTCTTATGCACAGCCAGTCTGCTTGTCTGAGGACACTGAAGTTTTTATGGCAGTTGCTGTAACATGTGACTTTACCAAGTGGCGACTGGCTCTTTTATTTAGAAGGCTGGACTTATTACGACATATTTCGTGTTGCACTTTCTCCATATTACTCCCCTTATTAATTATTAATGTCAATGCTCCATTCCTCTTTAGGAGCTTGCTTGTGTCTCCAGACACCTCCAGAAGGTCTCCAGCGACAGGAACAATTGAATGGTTAATTTTTAATGGCGTCCCCACTTGTGTTGAAGGATTATATGTTTGTTTGGAGCATTTGACTGCAAAAAGTATGTCCCCACTTGGCAGCAGCTACATTGCAAACCGTATGTAAACAAATTCAAAGTTACGGTTGTATGTGAATAATGTTGCAGTAGATAGGGGGCATTGATATATTTTCCTATGCAATGACTTTATCCAATCATAACAGCCATTTACTGACAATCATTAAAGTATATCAGTTTTTTCTTAGCTTCTAATAGGCATAGCTAACGGCAAGTTTTATCGCGGCTGTCAAGGTTGGGACAGTTGCAACATGTTGTTGCAACCGTCCTAACATGCTGTCCCTTACCACAACATTGATACACTTGGTTAACTGCTAGTTGGTCAAACTAGTTCTTAAGACAGTGACTAAGTTCATGAAACTGGCCTTAGTTCAGTAACCTTTCACATATGCTAACAGAAGTAGGCTATTATCAAATTGTTGTGTCTTGATTCTGATTAAATTAATATTTTGTAGTTCAAATGTATTGAAATAATTAACAAAGACAAGGTTGTTACTTGTTATTTGATTTTTCCCCCCATTTACTATTCTTTGTTTTTAGCCAATTAAAGACCATGTTTATGCACAAATTAAATAAAGAAACTGCAAAATGATATTTAAGAATGGTTTTAATTACATTTTAATGAATGTTGCAACTGCCCCTGTGGACTGTTGCAACCGTCCCCTGTTATGGGGTCAGTTGCAACATTTGACTTTGTCTATTCAAGTATAAATTGTGTGTATATGATCATATGTGCACGTGTTACAAAAATATGGGTGATAAAAAGATATCAGATTCAATCCTGGCTTTCTAATGCAAATGTCTCTGAAAAACTAAAGGAAATGCAAAAAGTGTTGCAATAATAGTCATGACCGAGGCTCGCCTCAATCGGCCTGTCCTAAAGATCCTATGCACAGCAATCAAACTTCAAAATCTGGTGAGCACATCGAACAGGTGATTAACAAGCTCAAAGTTTTGAGGATATCAGACAAACTCCTAAAGTTAGTTAAAGTGCGCAGCAATCAAGTGTCTAAAGTAAGTATGTTGTTGGAATCATTGGTTCATGCCAGACATACGCATGCCTCAGATTAGCTCATGAGCTGGAGAAATGTTCAGGTATTTTTGATTTTTTTGAAAAACCTACTTTTGCAAACTAGTCCTAGATTTTTTGGAACCAAACCAGTGTAGAAAGATTCTCTGGAGAGTGAATATTAACGATCATCAAAAAAAAGTTGAACTTTCAACTCACCATCACAAAGGGACGTCAGAAACGTTCAAAAGGGGCAGGACCACTTTTAGTAAAATGCCTATACTCCTGAATGAGACATCTTCACCAAACTCAAAACGCTTATGTAAGAGCTTAATCTGAAGTCACAGGGGGGAAAATGGCGGAGTTTGAACATTTGGTGGCGCTATAAGAGGGGGGGGGGGGGCATAAAAATGGCTAAAACTGCGTAACAATTTGTCCTATCAACATGAAAATCAGTTTGCACGGTCTTGGTCCAAAGTGCCACAAGTTTCTTTAATGGACATTTGTGTATCTCAAAAAACAAGGCTGTCATTGGCCGATAAAGTTTGAGCACCTATTAGACAAGTTTAATGGAGGCCGATTGGAACAAAAATTCAGTGGGCCCCACTGAGAAATGTGAAAGAAGTCGGCCACTGGAGGGCGTTATCGGATTTTACAAGGGTGTAAACCGTAAACGATTGTACAGTGCTCGGTTTTTTCTCACATACGCATGATATTTGTATCATATGATACAGCTCCTCATTCCAGACGACTTTGCCTCTAGAACCACTGCTGTCAATCAAACTGTTTAGGACAATAATTATCAAAAACATGTAAGAATTTACCCTTTGGGAAGCTATAATGAGGCCTGTCCAAATTTACCAAAAATCCTATCAAGCCTACAGGATAGCTTCAAACTTCACGAAATCTGGTGAGCACATTCGACAGGTGATTCTAAACAAGCATGCAAAGTTTTGAGGATATCAGACTACAGCTGGCGCTATAATAGTCATAAATGTTAATATATATATTCATGCTTTTTAAATAAATGGTTTAGGTGGTTACAGGCTAGCTAAATAATCCGTAATGCATTTTTCCTTATGAGCTTAAAGTCCATGTGAACCGGAAGTTTGCGACCGTTTTTACTTCCTTATTGTGACGTACTTCCGAGACAAACATAATATTGATTGAGGAAAAGAGAGGGCATCTTGTTTTTTCGCATTTCATCAGAAATGAACATGACGTATGTTGATGAGAGAGGAAAATAGATGGGTTTTTTCTTGATTGGATGCTTGATTTGTCAGTTTATGCGTTTCAAAAGTTGAAACACTGGAAGGAAAGGTAGTACAGGATACTTCTATGCGTGCTTCCAAGTCCATCAAATGATCTCAGAAGAAGCCATCAATTTTGGAGCTGGGAGGAGAGCATTTTCAGATTTGTTTCAAGTGAAAGATTATGAAGGAGATTTTTGTGTGATTTGATCTTGCTAAAGAATGAATTGTTCACCCCAAAAATAGCAATGTGAGCTAACAAAATAAATATAGTCAATTTTGATTTCACACGGACTTTAAATACCTTATGTGCTTGAACCCTGGTAATCGCTGCTTGCAGCTATATTTTCTATTGCAATTCATTTTACAACATTAAAGATATGAGCTTTTTTCCCCTAAAAGCGTGAGATTAAGGAATGCTTTTAAGTGTTAAAATGTCTAACTGTGCCCATAAAGCATGAAAAAATTATGCACATGGTTAAGTAGTTCAATAGACTGTGCAATATCATGCCGGGATGAAGCAAAGTCACATGGTTGAATGGTCACACTATAGATGCTTTTCATTCAGATCAAACAGACAAGAAAGCATATGTTAACTTCATTTCTACTGCCAGCTGAAGCAGGAGCAGTGTGTGGTGATGTAAAGCGGTTGGAGATACAATAGAGTTGTCATCAATCCCTGAGAGGGCAGATAATCCAGTACCCCCACCCTGCTAACATTAATAATCTGCTGGTATAGGATCCTCCTCCCCAGCATTCTCCAGCAGCATGTGAAAACCCTACAAACCCATCCCCCTCTAAGCATCTCTCCATATATATACCTTTGCCTCTGTTTGTCCATTCTCAAAATTAAATGTTGCATGCAAAAAAATAAAAAGGCCTACATTTTATTTTCAGTTTTATTAGTCAGAAAAAAGTCATATTTTACATTACACAACACAGCTTTCTGTGTTCTAGAAGTGCTGATGTTGCAGCACAGGCTCATTGGAAAAATGTGCCTCTACCTACATTTTTTTAATGTTGTCTGAATATTCAAAGTCATTTTTTTTATCTCAATTCCATTTTATAATTTGTTATAAAATGTTACTTTTGAACGTTCTCCATACATTTTGAAACAAACAGTAAAATAAAAAAAGGTCTGTTCAACTAAAACATTTCAGAAATAAAATGTTCCATAAACAATGTATAAATAAAATGTTGTGCCACGAGAACATTAATAAAGACCAGATAACTCAGAACAAACACTCTATTAACATTACCAGAATAATTGTTCATTAGCTCACCTGTTACAGCAGTATTTTTGTGATGCAATTGTTTTGCTTCCCATTATTAAAACTGCAGAGCATTGATAAAAAAGCATTCAAATATCATCTTAAGACATATTATTGAAATATAGGTAATATATTAAATATAGTGATTTTAACTTTAAAAGCTACAGTAAAAACCTATTCATTAACAGGTTAACAGTAAGTTCCCCTACTATATACTATACTAATATATACTATATACATTCCATGTAATTTTACGGTAGTATGCAGTTTTTGGAAGTGAAAAAGGATGTATAATTTAGCATAAATTGACATTCCCAGAATTCCCTGCACTACATTTCGTATTTGATGTTTTTGACTACTTTTCTCCTTTTATTTTTCTTATCAGTTGTGTACATTAGTCTTATATGTTAATCTAATGTTGTTAAATAGATTTTATTGCATTATTTCAGTTTCATGTGTGTTATCATGATGGTGTTTAGTGTTTGTGTAAATGTACCGTCTATATATGTTAGTATTTAAAGCTGAGCTTTGGTTCCATCATGACTTTCTCATCACCACCAGCTTTTGGTGGTTATCTGTTTATTACAAAGGTAAAAAAACAGATTCTAATACTTCAGTACGTTGCTATATTAACATTATATCAGTTAATGAAATTACAGTATATAAATGTAAATTTAAGTTAAATCCATAAAACCGAAACAGTTGATACCATATTTTTTACAGTAAAATTCTGGCAACCACAGTATGAATTTTATGAATTTTTTTTTACAGTGTATAGAATGGCAACTGATATTTATGCATTTTAAGTAGCCTCTAACACTGTTATAAAGATCCAGTAACAATTTCATTAACTTTTTGGCCATATAAAAATCATCAACTGCACTAAAATGCACATTTTGTCAATTTGGGTCTCTGAATAAAACTTAGGTGGGTTTTCATGATTCTCATGCATGAGGTCCATATTCTCACTACATCAGTTATAAAATCCTGATATATCATTTTTTTATATATTATTATTATTATGTCTAGTTTCAATAAACTGTTCCTGTTCAGAAAATTGTATTTCATACTATAATTTCATTTGTCAGGCTTTACAGGTTTCCAGCTAGGCTGAAGCTCTTTCACACTGACCCCAGGCCACCAATCATCCCTATGTTCAAATGTTTTGCTTCTGGTCACATGGTAAGGCTAAATATCTCGTAGTGTATTCACAATGCTGTATCTTCATCTACTGCCAAATGTGAGGGGAAGAAGGCAGATGGCAAGACTTTATTATGCAGAGGAAAGAAACACATGGAGCGGCAGAGCCAGATACAGTATCAAAACAGCCTGGATGTATTACAGCAATGTATTCATGATCAGAGAGGTTGAAGTGAGGTGTGCGCACACATTCCCAGGCTGATATGATGAAGGGGAGTGATTATGAGGCAGAGCTGTAATGGTAATCTGTGCTGCAGTGAGGGGTTGTGGCGCCGCAGACAGAGGACACACATGTGTTTCTGACCTACTCTTTCATGCTGTACATTACACAGCAGTAAATGGGCTGAGGGCTTTTGCTGAAGCATGCAGTGCACTTACAGTAATGAAGGCCACAGTCTCAGAACATACTGACATATGCCATGTGTTTGTGATTCATATTTTAATCATGGGGTGTAATGCATCCAACACCGCTTAAGCTGACCCAGTCATTTATAATTCCAAACAAAAACACAATATGCTGTCCTTTACAGCCTTCTCTTTCAATGCATCATATGTTTGGGATTCTCTCAAGCTGGCATTAATTTCACATATTAATCATGTTTTCCAGCATGCATTTTGCACTTCAGAGTTCATATGCTCAGTATTACTAATTGGCTTATTTGAGTAGAAATAAAGCAGAATACAATGTAATAAAACCTATAAAGACATTAAACAAATAAAAATGAAAACAGAAAAAACATTTCTAATTATGCAAAAAATATGTATTAGCTATTTATTGACAAATAGTAAATCAAACATTCAATTATTAAATGTGTTATGTTAAAAGTAACAACAAATATCAGCCATTTTTATAGCCATGTTAATGAATTGAATAAAACTACAATGCATTATTTATACAACTAATTGTACACAATTACAACAATCATGGTGGAAATGTAGTTAGCAAGACAAAATGTACAAAAAATATTCTGAACCAACAACCCGCTCTTCCATATAATGAATCCACAATGACATATTTGATAGATTTTCCATTTCCTTCATAGAAAATTACCTTCACAAATCTTTAAATGATTTGTTTGTATTGCCAAGGGCTGTAATGGACTAGAGTAACACACAATTGATTATAGCTTGTGCCTAATTATTCTACTGACATTTAACGTCTGCAATGTTTGTGGCAAAATGAATCAGGCTGTAATGCTAAAGAAAGAAAGAAAGCTTATTGGTGTTGATTTTTCATAATCTCCTTTCTGTTTTGTCCAGGTTTGCGTGTGTCTACAGCGGTTTGGGGTCCGTTACACAACGGGAAGTATTTCACAGTGATTGTTAATCCCATAAATAAACCAGATCACCTCATATGACCTGTCTACATGTCAACACAAGACGAGGTGAAATGTTTCAGTCCAGTTCTCTACTGATGTTTACATCTAATATACACATGATTGTTATGCTGGTAAGGGATGCAGTAGGGCTTCTGAATGTAAATAAGGTGCATGAGCACATACAGAATGCTAAACAGAGGCAAAACACACCAGCGTGTGAGAAGATGATAGAGGCACGTGAGGTTATGATGAGATCCAGATATATCTCGTTCATATATAATAGATAATGAAAGTATATTTTGCTGCTCTGAGGTAATCTATTATTCTCATGTACCAATGTGGGCTACTGTTTTTAATCAGTGCTTCCATGTGATAGAAAATAAATATAAATCTGACACTAAATGACCAAAAAGGAAAACTTGACAGATGTAGATAATTAATAAAGCAAAATATTGGTGTACCATTATTTTTAAGTCAAATTTGATCGAATTTATGCCTTAGCGCCCCCTGATGGAGAACAAACTACATTCATGCATTTACATTGATAAAGGCATAAACACAGTTCATTAACACTTACAGAAAATAGAGAATTTATGATGTTCATATTTAATGCTGTAAAAATAAATTAATTTATTATTAATTATGTGGAACCCAAAAACTGATCCAAGACCAAAACTATTATTGTGAGATGTAACTCTTCTTACTCCTAGTCATAAAATGATCTGATCAAAAATGTATTAAATATGATTAAAAACACCTCTATACACTCTTTGGACATTTATTGTCTTGATATAATAAACTGATATCAGTAGCTATTAAACACATTTACATAAATGACCACTATGTTGGCCATGATAAACGTTAGTGTTAATATAACTATATAAATAATTACACATTATTAACATAAATTCTCACTTCAGAAAATTGGAACAACAGCTTATCTCTGCTAAATATTATCACAAAGACTAAACCTGAGAGAGTCTGCAATGGTATCAGCTAAACTCTGATATTGGGATTGATAATCTGATCAGAAAAAAAAATTATAGATGAAAGATACATTTTATAGATGAATATAGAAAGAAGAAAATAATATACATTGTGACACAATGTAGTCTGTTCACCAGCACTAGGAAAAAAAATGATAAAGCTCTTTTGGTCCAGCTTAACTTTTAGTACACACATTCTGTCTAAATTAATAAATAACTTCCTTTCTTTCATGTTTGTATCGGTTTATGAAAAGATACCTAGATGATTCAGAGTTAATTCTTGTGCGATTTAGTTTTGTTGTGGTGAAATAAACACATTTCATCCCCCCAATAACCCTTGGACACTCTCTTCACATTGTATCCACAATCCAGACAATGTGGCGAGATTCAAAAGCTGGAACGTGAGCTTGCCAGAGGAAAATTAAAATATTTTCCTCTTGTTCCAGCCACAAGCTGTCCTGTTCCATTTCCAGTCCCCAGGCCTGACTTACAGGATGCTCAGGGATAATCCAGAAAAAACACAATCTAGCAAAATACCAAAACTTGCAGACTACACTTCTGTTCTGTTCCTTACAGATTCGCATCTGCTTGTGACATAAAAACAAATAAAAGAACATCCATTTCCCAGAAGTTTATGTGTGTGTGCAAGCAAAGGATTTCATTGAGATCACTAACATATTTGTGACATATTGTAATCAGTTAGAGTCTCATAAGCTATTACTGGGTGCGGATCTTCTTAAAGCACAGTCTTTCCCCTCTACTGCCACTGCAGCTACTTTAGTCAGACATTCACAGATGTTAATGTCACTAATGAGGGAAATTAGTCATGATGTATCAAGTACACATTTTTAAATACACAAAGTCAACCAGATTTCAGGCCCCAAAAAATAACATTTTGTCATCATACTCATCCTCATGTCTTTCCAAACCTGTATGAGCTTCTGTCTTCTGTTGAGCACAAAATAAGATATTTTGAGGAATGCCAAACAGCTTCTGTCTTCTGACGGTTGAGCACAAAATAAGATATTTTGAGGAATGTTGGCAGCCAAACAGTTGACATATATTTTTTATTTGCCAGTTGAGGACTTTCATATAGGGACTGTTGGCAACATACACTATATTGCCAAAAGTTGGGTCACCCCATTCTAATGAAAGGTTTGACTACTTTAGTAATTTCCATGAGTACAAATCTTAATGTTTAAGCATATAATGACATTCTAGGGAATTGTGTGCTTCTAATTTTATAGCGACAGTTTGGACAGAACCCTTTTCTATTCTAACATGACAGTGTGTCTGTGTATAAGGCAAGGATCAAAAATATATATTTATGCATTTAGCAGACGCCTTTATCCAAAGCGACTTACAGTGCATTCAGGCTATACATTTTTTGTCAGTATGTGTGTTCCCTGGGAATCGAACCCACAACCTTTTGCGCTGCTAACGCAATACTCTACCACTGAGCCACAGGTACAGATATGATGATTCAGTCAGTGTGGAAGAACTTGACTGGTCTGCAGAAAGCCAAGTCCTAATCCCAGCTGAACACCTCTGGTGTGACTTTAAATGCAGACCTTGAGCCAAAAATTCATCACCAAACACCAATGACTTGTACATTCATTATATGGACAAAAGTACTGGGACACCCCCTTCTTTAGAAGAGAAAAAAGCACTTCCAAAACTGTGGCAACAAAGATGGAAACATAATTCATGTACAAACCCGATTCCAAAAAAGTTGGGACACTGTACAAATTGTGAATAAAAAAGGAATGCAATAATTTACAAATCTCATAAACTTATATTTTATTCACAATAGAATATAGATAACATATCAAATGTTGAAAGTGAGACATTTTGAAATGTCATGCCAAATATTGGCTCATTTTGGATTTCATGAGAGCTACACATTCCAAAAAAGTTGGGACAGGTAGCAATAAGAGGCCGGAAAAGTTAAATGTACATATAAGGAACAGCTGGAGGACCAATTTGCAACTTATTAGGTCAATTGGCAACATGATTGGGTATAAAAGAGCCTCTCAGAGAGTGGCAAGATGGGAAGAGGATCACCAATTCCCCCAATGCTGCGGCGAAAAATAGTGGAGCAATATCAGAAAGGAGTTTCTCAGAGAAAAATTCCAAAACAAAGAGTTTGAAGTTATCATCATCTGCGGCGAAAAATGCATAAATCATTCCAAAGATTCAGAGAAAAATCTGGAACAAAGATCTCTGTGCGTAAGGGTCAAGGCCGGAAAACCATACTGGATGCCCGTGATCTTCGGGCCCTTAGACGGACTGAACAATCACATACAGGAATGAAAACCATACTGTAATGGAAATCACAACATGGGCTCAGGAATACTTCCAGAAAACATTGTCGGTGAACACAATCCACCGTGCCATTCGCCGTTGGACTAAAACTCTATAGGTCAAAAAAGAAGCCATATCTAAACATGATCCACCGTGCCAAGCGCTAAAAGGCGTTTTCTCTGGGCCAAGGTTCATTTAAAATGGACTGTGGCAAAGTAAAAAAACTGTTCTGTGGTCAGACGAATCAAAATTTGAAGTTCTTTTTGGAAAACTGGGAATGTCATTTAAAATGGATCCAAAGTGGAAAACTAAAGAGGACAAGGACAACCCAAGTTGTTATCAGCGCTCAGTCAGAAGCCTGCATCTCTGATGGTATGGGGTTGCATGAGTGCGTGTGGCATGGGCAGCTTACACATCTGAAAGGCACCATCAATGCTGAAAGGTATATCCAAGTTCTAGAACAACATATGCTCCCATCCAGACGTCGTCTCTTTCAGGGAAGACCTTGCATTTTCCAACATGACAATGCCAGACCACATACTGCATCAATTACAACACGTCGTCTCTTTCATTGCGTAGAAGAAGGATCCGGGTTATGACAATGGCCAGACCACATACTGATCTTTCACCCGTAGAAGAAACATTTGAAATGGCGCATCATAAAGAGGAAGATGCGACAAAGAAGACCTAAGACAGTTGAGCAACTAGAAGCCTGTATTAGACAAGAATGGGACAACATTCCTATTCCTAAACTTGAGCAACTTGTCTCCTCAGTCCCCAGACGTTTGCAGACTGTTATAAAAAGAAGAGGGGATGCCACACAGTGGTAAACATGGCCTTGTCCCAACTTTTTTGAGATGTGTTGATGCCATGAAATTTAAAATCAACTTATTTTTTCCCTTAAAATGATACATTTTCTCAGTTTAAACATTTGATATGTCATCTATGTTGTATTCTGAATAAAATATTGAAATTTGAAACTTCCACATCATTGCATTCTGTTTTTATTCACAATTTGTACAGTGTCCCAACTTTTTTGGAATCGGGTTTGTACTTAAAATTTGTATTTCTACCTCTGTTGCAACAGTTTTGAAGTGTATGAAATGACTGTACCCATATGTACAAGTCATTGGTGTTTGGTGATGAATTTCTGGCTCAATATCTGCATTTAAAGTCACACCAGAGGTGTTCAGCTGGGATCAGGACTTGGCTTTCTGCAGACCAGTCAAGTTCTTCCACACTGACTGAATCATCATTTCTCTTTGATCCTTGCCTTATACACAGATACACTGTCATGTTAGAATAGAAAAGGGTCCTGTCCAAACTGATGCTATAAAATTAGAAGCACACAATTCCCTAGAATATCATTATATGCTTAAACATTAAGATTTGTACTCATGTAAATTACTAAAGTAGCCCAACCTTTCATTAGAAGGGGTGAACCAATACTTTTGGCAATATAGTGTATCTTCTTGACAGAATTTTTATTTTTGGGTGAATTATCCCTTTAAATGTCATTGTACAAACAAAGCAGTAGCGGAATAAATAAGATGGAAATATTTGCTTATGCTTTATTTTTTAATTACATCTGTACATTTGTGCACATGAACCTCATAACCCAGAGGTTAGGCATTTGACTTTGGCCAAAAATACAAAAAAATGTGCTGGCCATGTGAAGGCCATGTCAGAATATTAAGACGTCTTTTGTCCCTTAATTTTCCCTCTTAGAGAGAGAACAAAACAATTCTGCACACAAATTACAATTTGTCTCTCACCAAAGTGGCATTTGATGCATATAAAAGGCACTAATCTAAGATATACAGTATCAAGCAATTTACTGAAAACAAAGTCTATAAAATTCATTCGTTTTAAAAAACAAGAGACAACCAATAAAAGCGTACAGTATGTGCTTAAACTGAAACATTTAAACCTAAAATGGCAAAGTGATTCTTTGCATAGTCTGTTGCAGTTTATTATTACTATTAATATGTTTACGCAACACCAAGAGCTATTGTTTCACTTATTTGTCATCTCAATCTGATTAAAAAACAAACATTACAAACCATTACACAAATTGATTGATTGATTGCTACTGTCTGCAAATTATCAAAGCAAACCGCTAAACAGTCTATGAACACTCATAATAAGACGATACACACAATACAAACTTAAATAGTACCTCTATCACGTGAGGTACAATTTCCACGTACTCAAGAGCTAAATTAAAATACCAAATATATACCGTACATGTAAAGATAAAGCAATGCACTGCAAGATTACTTGTAAGTGGTACTTCCTAGTAAAACATTTGTACCTTTGAGAAATCGATAGTCTTTGATTACTTTGGAAAATTTGTCAGTGCAAGACAAAAGGCACTCGTGGTTTCAATCCTTCGGAGTACATCTGGCAACATTCACAGCTTTAGATATATTCAGAATTGAAAAACTTGCTTTGGAAATATCTGAAGAATATGACAAGCGTGTTTGGATCACATAAGAATGGTGAGAGAAGATGGAGAAGAGAAGCAAACGAAGCGCTTTAGGAAGACTAGAGCTCAAGAAAGCAGCACAGACTTTGGTCGCGTGCAGGAGAAAAGCCATGGATTAAACCGTGATCGGGTCTGAGAAGAATTCCAAGGCTTTACAAAAAGCTCGGTTTGGGGAGTGAGGCCTGTGGAGATTTGTGGTCTGTGGCATTCAGGAAGGCGGTTGAAAGAGAGCTGGTGTAATTTGCACTTCTGTCAGTGGCTAAACTGAGGTGCTATTGAGAAAGCTACTGCTGACATTAAGCTCTAAAATCAACAGTTAAACGGATAGGTTATCCAAAAATTATAATTGCTGCATGAATTTCCTTCTTCTGTGAAAAACAATATTTTGTCCATACATTGAAAGTCAGAGGGGTCTACTGGTAACTTATAAACCTTTAAAGACAGAACTGTTGTGAGCTCTGAGAACTATGTTTTGTTAAAGCCATCTGTTCACATTATTAGAGGTTCGAGCACGTAGCACTGAAAAATAATTGGTAAGATTTTCAAAGATCTCTGCTCTGACCTAAAAGTGATCGGGCAGACCAAAACTTAAGGCATAGAGACCTGAAATTCTGAGGGATGGTAGTACCCACCATGTTAAATAAATTTGAGCTGTGAATTGTTTGCATTAGAGATTATTATTGTTAGGCGGAAATACACATACTACATGCCCATGAAAACTTTGTGAAATGCCAACCAAAAGAAGGCATAGAGACCTGAAATTCTGAGGGATGGTAGTACCCACCATGTCTACAATGTCTTTACGAAATTAGGTGAGCCCATGCAGCATATAATTCTAAAAGGCATGCCGACTTTTATAGAGATTGGACTATATGTGGTGCTATAACAGCCATAAATGATTTCTATGGTAAATTGCCTGGAATTACCACAAAACGTTTTTTTTTAATAATTGATTAAGGTGGTTACAGGCTTGCTAAATAATAATAAATATATATATTTTTTCATATGTGGTCAAATTCCTAAAAATGCTTGAACCTCAGTAAATCCTGCTTGCAGCTGTATTTTCAAATCATATAAAAATAATTGTTTATAACAGCAAAATTTGTGGTGAAATATTATATTACCCATGAATTTGTACAAAAATGTACTTGGTTCATAGCTTTTAACACTTTAAAGGATAAATTATATATATATATATATAAATCCATCTGGGAAAAAATGAATGGCAAAAACACTTCTAGAACCAACTAATGCACTTAACTGACTTTCACTATATGGACAAAAACAGCTGAAACATTCTTTTAAGTATCTTCCTTTGAGTTCCATAGAAGAACTAAAGTCATACACTAAAATAATTTAGATTTTTAATTTTCCCTTTAAGAGTAAACTAGGTTTAGAAATAATATATAGACAATGTACTGTGGAATTCAGTCAGGGTAGACTATTTTAATTTGACCTGAATGAAAACAAGCCTGTGAGGAATAGACGCACACTCCATTTAATTTCTGTCAAATGCAATACGCCGTCTACTCTGACTAAGATCCATAAGTAATAACAACAGGCTGGTGATTTCACTGTAATGTAGCCGTGGGATGAGATAAGCTTCCCTTATGGATCATTTGTGCTTGATATCCATTTAAGTGCTTTAAATAAAATCCAGGCACATCTAATCAGGCGAATCGGTCCATGGACAAAATATTTAGCATTTTTTTAAAGTGCAAAGAATTAGAATGTCGAAGCCTAAGACGAGCATATAAATACAATCTGCCTGCTCCATTTATAAGCACAGTGCAGGAGCTCCAATGATCCTTCACTACATTTCCTTCATTATAACATGAGTACCACATTGCATTATGTACCATACTGCATATAATATTCAACAGTTCTTTGAGCCTTAACCTCTGATCCATATACTTAGTTTATTTGGCACAGTTTCAGAAGGTCCGGGTTTTGGTCCAGTACTGTATATCAGGTTGGAGTTGGGAATGGGAATTTGTGCAGTTTCAGGCTGTCCGTTGGTGCTTTGGCATGGGTTACCAGCGCATGCTCACACTGGCAATGTCTGAGTGGAACTGGCGTGACAGTCGACCGCTGGCGCCCCCTTCCAGGAATGAGGAGCGGATGTTGGGCGGCTCAAAGAGCTTCCTTCGGTTCTTGTTCAGCTCTGTCAAAACAAAAAGAGGGCTTAAATATTCATAGTTTACACTGCACACATGCATGTTAACATCACAGGAAAATGGAAGTAGTGACAGATCTTTCTCCATATTGCGAATTACAAGGTCAAAACAATGTTTTAAATATCAAACAAATGCATGTATGGGTAAACCCTTCAACCAAACTACTGACATTGATTAGAAACCCTGAAAACAAGATAGCATTTCCATCGAGTTAGCAGTTCCATCTTCCGGAAATCAGTGGATATTTTGAAGCTCAAGATATTTTCATGTTCTACAACATGAAATACATTAGTAATTATACATACATATATACATACCAAAACAGCACATTTTAAAATTAAAATCTTATTTTATTAATAATTTTCAGCAAAGAATGAATAATTCATTTCTAATCAACATTTGTCTCTTGTTTGCTTGGATTTTATTTTTTTTATTCAGCTTGTGGTATTCTCCTGCAGTGCGCCTTAAGAATTGGTCAAAATAAGGTATACAACCTTAAAATGCTGCCAATGTTGACAGCTCGCTAGTTTTTTGACAGCTCAGTCTCTGCATTATGATTTTTTGATGACAGATCTCATTTATGTAGGTGGGCTTGACAGTGCCAATGTTCAATTTTCCTGCTGTAGAGGACAAAAGAGAGGACATTTCTCTCACTGGGACTAAACTTGCATCAGCTCAGATTACAGTAAATTGTGTCCGAGGTCAGTCAGAGAAATAAACATCTGCACCACCATTTCATTTTTAACGGTGAAAGGGCTACCTCATCCTCAGGCATTGTTTTATTCTCCAACCACAGGGCTGATAAAACAGGAACAATGTTTTTGTTTTAGTAAATATCCTTGCCAGACTGCAGGAAGTCATTATGGTTATCGAGCAGTGGGTGGTCAAAATATATCACAGATGTTCGAGATGTCTAATGGCCAAGCTTGTCATTTCCACTTGCTGTCATGCTGGGATGTGGACAGTCAGTCAACCCTGGCCGGTAACATAAGTGGAAAGCCAAATCCAATTTCATCTCTGACACCTCAATGAATCATAATCGTAATCTCAAAACCCTGCAGCTGTCCAAATTACTCAAAGCTATTAAAAAGGAAAATCTTGCATGGCATGTTGTGTCCATCTGCTATCACGCTTATTGTTCTGTTGGTTGGTATCAAGTTGATACTAAACTTTCTTAAGAAAGGTAACCAGTCGTTCTGCAGTAAATATTGACTCAGTTTGGTACATGAGGGCTGTCTGAATAACGAGTGGCTGTTTTCCAATAATCACATATGTATTTGAGTGGGTTCTCTTAGAAAAGTGCTCACGGTAATGCAGCTGTGTGCATGAACAGTCAACTTGGTATTACTGCAAACAGTACTGTATGTCTTCAGTGAATATACAACACAAATATCAGATCTATCTGTGTATTACAATCAACCTAACAGACCTGCCACCTATTATTGCCATTAATATTAATCATTTCAATAAAAAGGGAATACATTTTGATTTACTTCTTTAATTACTGACTTAATAATTTATAAAAAAAAATTGAAATACCTGAATACATACATGCCAGTTTTATTGTTTTTTGTTAACTTGAGTACATAATAATAAATAATTAATAATACATTTGGTTGCCTACCAGACTTGTCATGCTCACATAAAAATATCTATACAAATTGTTTTATCAATTAATTTTCTTATTTATGAAAATGTAAATGAATGCACAAAATAAACTTAGAGGGAAAAACATGATATCAGCAGAAGCATCACTATATAAAACATACTATATTAAAGGCATGGATAAATGTGACATTTATTATAATAGGTTTATGTGAACATTGTTTTAAGTTCACTAAAATTAAAAGTTTGTAATATTCTGTAACAGTTTAGGTCTATTAAATGTTAAAAATGATGGCACAAATTTTACTGTAATGTTGAATGGCTATATTTTCTCTCTATTTATCCCCAGAAATGTATTAAAATCTATTTAGAGGCATCAGTAAGAGTCTTGGTATCGGCTATACTGGACTATTTATAGTTCATGGTAAAAGACAGAAATAAATGACTATTTAAATTATACAGGCTTTTGGAGATTAAGTGTGAAACTATAATTAGGATTACAAATTGTAATGTTAGGTGTGATTAATCATGATTAATTACAGAAAATGATTAAATAATAATAATATTGATTGATTGAAGAAAGGTATAAAGAATTGTGAAATGTTGCTGTAATATTACTATGGAAGCCCCAGTTGTTTGTGTGGAAGGGAACTGACCTGAAATGGCCAGCAGCATTTTCCTGCGGGCTCCAAATGTAGTGATGCCGAGCTCTTTCAGGTCCTGATCGGTCAGCGTGAGGAACGTCTGAAGGTCAATCTGAGAAACAGACACAAACTGTATTTTTAGTTTTAAATCACTGTGGGGAGAAAGAGGGAGAATGGTATAACAGTGCAGAATCAACCTGTGTCTAAGTGTGCACTGACCACTGCACCACGGCGTTCTCTCTAACTTTCTGATTATAAGATAAAAGCCAGAACCAAATTTTGGACTCCTCTATGTTATCTCTGGCATCTTGAAATACAGGACATGGCATAATGTGTGAATTGCTGGCTATTCTGAGGGTTTCAGTTCTGTGCTGGAAGTTGTGTCATTGTAACCTTAGGCCAGTTTGACAGCATACATGCAAGCCAGATAGAGCTGTCACACTGACAGTGTAGCTGCTGCGTAACAGAGCTGTAGCTCCACAGAAAATGAAGTCATCTCTATGTTACTAGTACACTGAGTAATAAAAGCCATTCAATTGGAGTTGGTCATTCAGAATTATTACAGACCTGACTGCCATGAAATCCAACATACATAAATAAGAAATTAACATTTTCATCCAAATTGTTCACACTCATTATGTGTGGAACTTTTCAAGCCTGACAAATTGTCAAGCCATTCAAAAAACGAGTCAGCTGTTCGCTCCAGTATTTCATTTTGCTTCATAAAAGCCTGATTTAAAGTGCATTTTCAACAACCTCCCGGTGGCAGAAATCATCTAAAGCTCATTTACATGTTCTCATCTCAAGCAGCAACACTGATAGAGAAGATATCGACGGCTCCGTCTGTACCTCCTGCTGTTGGAAGACGTCGGTATATTTCCCGAGGCCAAGTTTACTGAAGAGCTCAGGCAGATCTGATCCTTTGAAAGATGTGTTGAGATTACAGCCGTTAGTTCTCATCACCGACGAGATGCAGTCCATGTAGTTGCTGCTGCTTAGGTAGTGCTCTAATCCAAAAAACACAAAATCATGGTTAAGTGTCTACCGGGTTATCAAACAGCACTTTAAGTCTTTGCAGATACCTTGTTTTGGTCAAACTGCATTCATAGCCATTGAGAAAAAGAAGTGTATTTAATTGTAGATTACTTGTAACATGCATCAAATTTTAAAAGTATATTTTTCAAAAACTGCACTTGCAGATAATATAATATGCATGAAGCAAAAACACACTAAGTACTAAAGAGGGTAGAACACTTAAAAATTAACAAAGTGCACTTTCATAATAATGTCAAATTAAAAGTTAGGTAGATTCTAAAATCGCAGTTTTTGGCTTTTTTGATGCTTTAAATAAGTACACATTTATGTGTAACATAAAAAGCATATGAAAAAACTTGTGTTATATTACATTTAAAGTAGAAATATTTTTAAATGTACTAAATTTCAACTGCAGGATTCAAGAGAACATTAACATTAAATTTCAGTTTGCCATACAGTAAAGGCTTGTCAGTAGATTTGTCAGTACACTTTAACCATATTTCAAAGTCAATATAAGTAATTATTACATATAACGATGTACTGTACTTAAGTCCTAGTTACTGTAAGTCAAAAACACTCAACTAATTGCATTTAATATAAATGTAAATTATAATACATCTTCATTTACTGTAATTGCAAATGAAACACAACTAAGTCTCCAAAATCGTTACATTGAGTTTGCATTTAGGTATATCCTTTAAAGTATAATATTTTTGTAGTAAGTACTCTTTTGTAAGAGCATGTTAAATTGTACTTTTTTCAAAAAGGCACTAACAGTGATTTACAGTGCTAAAAACGACTGAATGTTAAATCCAACTATATTGAGCTAGGATGTGATTAGCTAGTTAGTTGTTAGTTGAGTTCCTTGTGTAGTTTGCTTGAGCAATATTAGTGTGAGTGTTTGTTAAAAGAGTTCCCGTGTATCATCTCAATTCTTTCACTTGTGAAGCTAAATGATCTTTTAAATTACCTTCAATATCACTATCATACTGATATTTAGTAATTGAGATATTTAACCCTAAGTAAACACTGAGCTCAGTCAATCTGACTGAGAAAGCACACCTGTTTTGTTCTGCTTCCTTTTGGGGCTGATGGGAGAGGGGAAGTCGCTGTGTGCTGGGAGCCCGCTCCCGTTCCTTTCCCTCCAGTTATCTGAGTCACTGCCACTCGCCACCCCCTCTCTACTGTTGGAGCGGGACAGGGCTAGAGGCGATCCCTTATAAAACACAAATCAGTTTATTCCATTAAAAACCCGCAGTAATACAAAATAACAACAGATCTAATCGTCATCAGTGAGAACACAGCAATATATGGTACACACTGAATGCACCAAACGAACCACTATCAGTGTACAATTCATAGGAGAGAGGTGCTCGGCCCCTTTGCTTGGTGTGCTTTTACCTCATATGTAGTTGACATAGTAGGTTTATAAGACACATGGTTTGCCCGGCGCAGCTCCTTAATAGTTTCTGCAGGCATAGACTTTGAGAAGCCCAGACCGCTCCACGTGTTAGTAGGGGTTCGGACCTCCGTCACCACTGGCTTCTTTGACATGGCTGAACGTAGAAACAGAAGAAGATGATGTATTTAAAAAAAAAAAAACTTGTCAAATGGAGGTCACTTCAATAAGAATTGTCATATTTAACCCTTAAACAGAAAAAAATAAAATTACATTACAAAAAAAATTTTTTTATTAAATATTTATTTTATACGTATATATTAAATTAAATCATAAAAATAAAATAATAATAATAATAAATGCACAAAAATTATATTATTATTTTAATTGTTTATATATATATATATATATTATAGAAAATATGAAATAAAATAATTAAATAAAATACATTATCATGGTGTAAACCAAAGTAGTTTAGCAAAAATCTGCATAAATATTTCTTATATTAATTTGTATTTTTTAAATATATTTATCTGTTATTTAATTATTAATTTGAATAATATAATCATTATTTTTTCACATTACAATTATGAAAATGCTTTTTTAATACAATAAGGAGAATTTCGTTGGAGGAATTGTGAAGTAATTCACAAAATATAATAATATTTGTGGCAAAACATGACCCGGCTGGTATTCAATAACATGAATGCTGTTGGTGGTTTGTGTGAGATGTAGGAATCAGGAATTATAATTAGCTGATCAAGAATTTGATGCCCAATTCCCCTGCACAGTGCTAAATTGGTCAAAACCCAAAAGTTTTACAATAAAACGGCGTGCCACATTTCCATACAGTTCCAACATTAATCATTAACAAAGACCTGTTTACAGTGTGCGGGCAAGAAGAGCGTTAACACTATACATTCCTCATTCTCAGGTCATAGTTTACAGTATGAATGCTGGACACAGGACGTGAGGTGTGGAAAAGCTTTATGAGGCAGAGTTTATTTACCGTAAATGTGAAACAGGGCTTTAATGACACCCTACTCACTGCCAGACTTTCAGCCTGTGAAGACACTATAGTCCTGCTTTGTTCATTTCTGGCACACTAGACTAAACACAACCGGTTTCCAATTCCCCCAGCAGCCTACCAGCAGAACTGTTTTTAACAATATAGATGGGTGGGAGACACTCTTTAAGGCTCTGTATATAGCTTTAACCGTGATTTGATTTGTCAAGCACATACCTTTGGTTGCCAATAACTTCTTTTGCTCGTAGTCAAACGCCTGTAGAGGTGAACAGAGAGGAAGCATTGAATGTTTAGGCTGCTGGAAAGGATTTAAGAATTATGTCCCTCATTTCTCCTGTCAGCTTGGTTTATAGAACGAGAAAGGCAAATGGTAAACATTGCTTCATTCTGTCAAAACCATTTAACAGACTGTGGCGAACAGAATTGTGCCGACTTTCTGTCGTTTCAGAAACACGGCATTGTATTGAGAGGCAGGGCATGAGATCAGAACACAGCCGGAACATATAGAACCCATCAAAAGTTTGGAATAATTCATATCTTCTTTAAAAGAAATAAGTCTTTAACAAGGCTGCATTTATTTACAGTAAAAACTATAATATTTTGAAATTCTATTATTTCTATTTGAATATATTTTAACATGTAATTCCTGTGATGTAAAGCTGGAATTTACTCCAGTCTTTAGTGTCACATGATCCTTCAGAAATCATTCTAATATGCTGATTGGCTGCTTAAGAAACATGTATTATTATTATTATCAATGCTGCACACAGTTTTTGCTTCTTAATATTTTTGTAGAAACCATGATACACTACCATTCAAAAGTTTGGGATAAGTAAGACTAGTAATTTAATTGATCAAAAGTACAGTAAATATATTTATAATAGTGGTGTCAATCGATTAATCGCGATTAATTGCATCCAAAAATAAAAGTTTTTGTTTACATAATATGTGTGTGTACTGTGTATATTTATTATGTGTATATATAAAGACACACACATACAGCATATGCTTTGAAAATATTTAAATGTATTTACATGTATATATTTATATTAATTTAATTTATATTATAAATAACTATATTTAACATAAATGTAAAATTTTCCTCAATATATCCATGCATGTGTGTGTGTATATATATATATATATACATAATAAATATACACAGTACACATATATTCTGTAAACTTTTTTATATTTTGGATGCGATTAATTGCGATTAATCGTTTAACAGCACTAATTTATCATGTTACATAATTTTACAGATGACTATTATGCTTAGAACTTTATTAATCACAGAATAGTGAATAAAAAGTATCATTGTTTTCAGCATTGACAATAATAAGAACCATTATAAATAATAAATAATAATTACTGAATATTTCTGAAGGATCAAGTGACGTGAAGACTGGAGTAATGATGCTGAAAATTCAGCTTTGCATCATGGGAATAAATTACATTTTAAGATATATTCAAGTAGAAAACATTTCTATTAACCTGTTTTTTTCACAATCTTATTGTTTTTGATCAAATAAATGCAGCCTTGCTGAGCATAAGAGACTTCTTTTAAAAAAACATTAAGAGAACTGAATTATTTCAAACTTGCTTTGACCAGTAGAGTATTATTTCCACGAGGGAAGTTAGATTGAAATGGCGAAAGCTAGATGTAATATTCACAGCTGCTCGATTTATTTGATAATCATTTTGTAACTAAGGGCAGCACTTTGACTCTTCTAAAGAGTTTTTAAGTAACATTAAGAGTTCGTCACCTGCATGCTGGAGAAGGAGGATTGGGGCAGCAGGCAGATTCTGTCTGAATTCTGCTGTGCGGCCCGTTCGGCTGCTCTTTCACTGCCTGGAGCGCGTTTATCAGCCACCGGACTCTCTGAGGCGCTGGAGTCAGAGTCTGACAACAGACAGTCTGAACTACATGGATAACAGAAAAGATAAATAGAACAAATATGTTTAAACATAAGCTGTAACATTGACTAGTGATCGACTGTTGAGTGATCGTACTGTAGGAGGGAGTTCTTGGTGCCCTGAAGCAGTTCCAGGGCTTGCCTCTTTCCTGACGTCGTCTTACAAGACGCAAACATCTGCTTCAGTTCATTGCTGTTTCCCGAGTGAGAGGGGCTTCGAGGCATACCCACCTCCACGAACGTATCCGATCCTGAAACACACACACAGAGGAAACAGTGTTATTCTTTCCTCAAGCCATATTGAACGTTTTAGTCGAGTAGTTTGAGATTGTATTCCTGCAGCACTCAGCATCAGAGGATCTAACACACCATTTACCTTCACTGCTTTTAATGAATAACGAGATTGAATTGACTTCGCCTCATCTGAAAGCAAAAATACACAGACTAAATGGATGTTAGGCCAACTCAAACAGCTTTAACAATGCTGGAGCATGGAAAACCTTGGCCTTGTATTTCCACAGATGCCCCGTTCAGGGAGCAGGAAGGAATGGTATAATAATTTGGAACTGAGTTTATATTTATCCATAATTAGATTGACCAAAGTCAATAAATTCTCGCTTTCAATCTAGAGAAGGTCGAGGAGTTGTTTCAAATGCTAATCAAACGGTTGACATAATTCAGAAGTGAATGTCACTGGTTGCATTAGGCTCCAATAAAATAGAGTATAATATATCTTTCAATTACTGTAGCCTTGGAAAGTGGCATGCATGAAATGATGATTCACATGGCATTCACTGCTGGCATTTACCAGATGTAATTACTCAATTCTGACATATGTCCGGGATCAGTCTTGCAGAATATACCATCACATTTGACTGACTGTAATATTTTTTTTTTTAAGAAATAAAAAACAAAAAATTAAACAAAGTAACATGCTTTATATGTTTAAAAGTTTGGACTAAGTAAGATTTTTGTATGTTTAAAGGGTGGATTTATTTGATCAAAATAAAGTAAAAACAACAATATTGTGCAATATTATTAGTACAGTTAAAAATAACAGTTTTATGTTTTACCTCATTTTTTTAAATGTATTCCTGTGAGGGCAAAGCTGATTTTTTATTTGACTTTAAAAAAAAAAATTTGTTGTCACATGATCCTTCAGAAATCTTTCTAATACGCTGATTTGGTGCTCAAAAAAAAATATTGTTGTTGTGCTGCTTAATATTTTTGTGGATTTTTTTTAAACGATTCTTTGATGAATAGAAATCTCAAAATAATATTTATTCTCGTTTATTTCAAATATAAATCTTTTGTAACATTATGTATGTCTTTACTGTCACTTTTTATCCATTTGATATGTCCTTGCTGAATAAAAGTTAAATTATATATGTTTTTAAAGGACCCCAAATCTTGGTAGTGTGTATATGTATACCAATTAACAATTGTTAATATTAATATTTTACAATTAGTTTATTTTTCTGATCCCACTGGCAAACTGTTTTCTCTATATTAAAGCATTATGGAAAACAGCTAGATGACTTATGCAGTGCAGAGAAATGAATCTTATACTGAGGATATAACGAGGAGCTGTGGGTAAAGCAGACCTTGGTCTTGGTCTTGGCTGGACTTGCTGGACAGCGGTTCAGAAGGGCAGTGGGGACTGGCTTCCTGTACAGAGTCGCCATGAGCTGCGGTCAGAACTTTATCTGCCAGAGACGCTGCAGACATTCTGCTGTACATGGAGCTGGGCTGCTACACAACACACATGCACACAATATTCTGGTCAAGGAAAGTCAAAGAAGACTAACTATGAGAGATATACAGGACAGATTTTTTGCATTAACTATAGATCATCTCATGATGGTGAAAGGCTCACTTTGCTAACTAAGGGGGGACACGGCTTTACTGCAGTCTGATACTCCGTTGACGTGGGTGTCTATGGGGGCGAGACCAGGTGGAGGGGACGGAGTGTTCTGGGTGTAGCCTGACACCCCTGACAGCAAGATGCTCTTTAGAGTGGCCTGGGTGGCTGGGTGCATCATCAAGGGCGATGAGAAACCTAAGAAAAAACAATTATCGAGTTTGGTTTGAAAGATATATCTTATAAAAATGCATTTTGTCTTGTATAATATATAATCTAATATAATAATGGACTGTCTTCTAAATAAAATAAAATAAAATAGACTGGGTTCTAAATAACAACTAAAGTTGACTGAGACCCTATCACAATCAAAGGAATCACCTTCGAGTTCAAGTTTTATTTTATTTCAAGATAACTAAAGTGTGAACATATGGTACACAGAATCCATACTGAGTGTGATTGTTTGTGGATGTCTGTCAGTCTTCTCCTTACCTGGAGTGCTGGCCAGTGAGTTGGGCCAGAGATTGGGGCAGGGTGTTCCAGAGGTAGTTGCCTGTAATGGGTTGATGGAGCTGTTGAGAGCGTTGAGAAGGGAGTTGGTGGAGGGTCCTGTCATGGAGGCTGTCATAGGTCCCAGCAGACCTACAGGTCAGACAAAAAGATTAGAGAATAAACCAAAAACACATTTTCGACATAAGACATTTTCTGTACATGTAAAGGAATAGTTGATCTGCTGCAAATGTACCTACTCTTAGGCTGTCTAAGTTTTTTTTTTCTTTCAGCATTACATCAATTCAGCATTACATCACTTGCTCAGCAATGGATCCAGCAGTGAATGGGTGCCGTCAGAATTATTGTCTAAACAGCTGATTTGTTTATTACAAACATGCAGCTTTTTGATGTTAATTGATGGACTGGAGTGGTGTGGATTATTGTGGTGTTTTATACAGCTGTTTGGACTCTTATTCTGATGGCACCCATTCACTGCAGAGGACCCATTGGTGAGCAAATTATATATTGCTACATTTCTCCAAATATGTTCAGATCAAGAAACAAACCCATCTACTGTACATCTTGTATGGCCTGAGGTTGAGAACATTTTCAGCAAATTTTCTTTTTTGAAAGCACTTACTGTGCAAGTAGTGCGTCTCATTCAGCTGTTCATTCATTTTGACAACACATTTTAATCTAATTCTAGTGATTTAGACTTCTGACTAAATTCTTTTAATTTTAGTCAGAAATCATTTATTTATTTTATTTATAGTCATTTAGCAGATGTTCCAAAGCGATACAAATCATTTTGATGCAAGTGCACAATTTAGCCTAAATCTAATTCTAGTGATAGCAGTTAGACTTGCTAGACTAGAATTGCTAGAGTTTCTTTTATTTTAAGGATTTATATTTTAGGCAGGCAGAGGAACAGTTAATGAAAAAGTCAGTGAAACTGAAATCATAACTTATTTACTTCCCCTAACATTTTCTGCTTCCAAAATCTTCATATTTAACAGTCTCTTTTTACTCATCTTCGGTGCAAAGAGAAAAATGTAAAACACATGTAAAACTACAACTTCAGGACCATGCAAAAGTCTAAGCCAACTGGTTTAGTCGGCAGACCAAGCAGTAATGGTACAGTAAGTGGAAGTGGTCATCCTGTTATGCTTTGCGCCCACTTACATGCCTTTCAGCAAAACAAAAGTAGGACTACTGGGAGTATGTTACATAACCTCATTAATATTCATAAGTCAAGCTGACAATAATGTTCCCTTCACTTTTTGAATTGTTCACACACCCCTGCATTTTGGATTTTTGAATACTGTAATCCTGTATCAGTCCAACAAAAAACACATTCAGGAACTGAATCAGATTTATTTATTTATTTAAACTCAAGATGATTAGAAGAATAATGTACTTTTATAGCCGCCGGAAATAAATGCACTGTTTTCTTACCCAGGCTGGTGAGGCCGAGGCCAGCAGAGGCCAGGATGTCAAGGCCAACGGGGCAGCTGAGAGGTGGAGGTGGAGCAAGGGCGGATGGAGGACTGCTGCTGTTACTGCTGGTGGGGACCGATACACCACTGCTCTCCAAACCCAACAGATAACGCCTGGCCTCGTACATGTTCAGAGCGTTCCTCTCCACACTCTTCACTATCACTGACTGACAGCCCAGAGAAAAAGAGATTGAGAGTTTAGAAATCAGCTCCTGTCCACTAGTGGGTGCTATATTTTAGGACTATGCAAAAGTCACACAGTGTTTGTTTGGTGTCATTCATAAAACAACAACAGCAGAGACCAGCAGAACAAGTTTTATCAACAATAGAATAATGAATTGTCACAAAGGCAGTAAAGTCCCGTTCACACCAAAGACGTTAATTTTAACGATAACAATAAAGATAACGTTTTAGAAATCATTCTCTATTTAAACTATATCGATAACAAACGACACAGATGAATAATGTTGTTGGAATCACTTTCAAAGTGATTTTTTTCCAACTGATGAATGATTTAAACATTGACTGCCAATCTTATGATAAACAGAATGTTATCATGCATTGGTGTGGATGATAATTTAGTTATTGTTTGGTTATCATTCTTAGTCTAAACAGGCATTAAGGGGGCGTTCACACAGAACATATTATAGCATTCCACTGTGCTGATTTTCAATTGTTATTTGTTATTTTTGTGTAAATGCCCTATTCTTACGTGTTCTTTTGCAACGTTTGCATTTGCATCTTACGTATGATCTGTCGCGTGACAGATGGTTTGGGCTGAACTCAGATTCAGAGAAAACAGAGTGAGAAAATTTGTCCAAAAAGTAAGAGTATTTAGTCCATTAATCTTTTTTCACTAGGAAGGAAGTTCTGATTTCAGTATGTTTTCATTTAACATCAAATTATTTTATTTCAAAAGACCAATGAAAATTGTATTTCTCATTATCCCTTTAATTGATGGAATATGAGTTTGAGGTTGTAAAGATCTATTAGTGGTGAACTTGCTGAACTTAACTGAACCTGAGAGTGGAGGATTTCTGTGAATGTACTGATTCTACATGTTCTCATATTTCCCTTTCTATTGGTAGTATATACCGTTCTTCCTCCTTAGCATATGTGCTGTATATATTAGTCAAGGCTACTACTGTAGCAAACTGTTAGCAGAGTGAAAGAAGAGAAGCCAGAGCCATCAACACAAATCACTGAAATGGAAAAACAGAGGTTTATACTAAGACTGATAATTTACAGTGCTGCCATTCAGCTTAAAACACAGGATCGGGTTTCACCCTTGACCATGACCAAGGACGTGAAGCGTTCCCAGTTTCCACATCCTTAAGCCACCCACAAATACTATACGTTCCATACATTACTTTTACAAGACTAGGCGTCTTAATTTTAAACCTCTGAAAGAAATAGGCCTTAATGCTTGATCTGAGGATTCAAGGTATCTTACATGGTGGCATCAAAAAGCTGGAGACTTAATCTAGACTTAAACATGTATGAATGTCTTAATATTACACTACAGGGACTACTGTGGTAAGCTTTTTTATGTTTCTGCAAGTCTCCTATGTTCATCAAAGATTTATTTGATCAAAAATATATACCATATATACGGTATTTGCGCCATTATTTATACCATTTTATAAAAGCATGTCTTAAAGCAGGTGGTAATGTGTACTGCTCTTGGTAGATTGCGCTGGTCATTATTGAAATGATGTGGTTGCATCTGTGTTTTTTTAATGTGCGCATTGTTAGTAAATCACCCGCAGAATTGTCCCCTCCCATCGACTAATTTGCCCCGTTTTTAGCGAATCTTGCCCTACAATGCTATGGTAAAAACCTGTAAATTGGTTAATAATAATTCCCTTTATTATCTAATCTACTAATTTACTTTTTATACTTTTACAGTAAAAATCTTCTGTGTGTGAACTTGAGGAGAATACTTCATACATACTAAAACTATGTTGTCATAAAAATGGCTCAAAAAGTGAGTCCTGAGAAAAGCTCAAAGTGTAACATCTAAAAGTGTCCACCATCATAAGTGATATTTGTTGCATATGTGAGGTGGAGTTTGGGTCGTGTAAATAGTGTGAGTGTGCAAACCTTGCTGGGTTGCTTGGGTTTGGGTTTGACACTAATGAACACATCAAGCTGTTCCATTAGGGAAGTAATGCAATGCGGTTCCACCTCGATGTCCTCTTTGATATCAAACATCAGCACCAGTGGCAGGCAGCCCTGCGGAAAGCACAAGGAAGAAAGCAAGAAAAAAAGAAATGAACAGTTTTCTACACCGTTGTAAATCATTCATACAGTCAAACTGTAAGTGTTTCAAGGACTCTGTTGGCCTCGGTCCTAAAGCAGCAAAGCTACAGTTATTCAGCAGTGATCCATCAACTACTTCTCATGTTGAAAAGAAAAACAGCAGCAGGTACTCCAGGCGTAAGGCTTTCATTTACTGGGCCTTGACCTTGTTTTTCCTCTCCCGACACAGCTAACTCAGCAGGCAGTGAAGAAACTGCTACATATGCAGGAAAAGTTCTAGAGTCTAGATTGTGTGGTGGAAAGCCTGCTATGCTTATTTGTGAATGCTAAAAATGTCCTTAATGGATCTAAATTGAGCCAAAAACTGTGAATAAATTATTCTTGAGTACTGTCTCTTCCCTCGGCCTCCAGCTGAGTGTTTAAATCAGGACTTACGGGGACAGACAGGCCAATATCTGTCTCCAGAGAGGACCGCAGTGTGGTGGAGGGCTAATTATTCTGCTTTCAGAGCGAGGGAATGCTCTCCACTTGTGTGTTCCTCAAAATAATTGTGTTTTTTTTTTGGTGCCCCTGCCTTTGTCAGTTTAATATTCTTCTGTGTTGGTTGGAGACCATTCATTTGAAAAGGACCACCACATAATGAGACCAACCAGAGCCTCTTTGTGTGATGGCTTGAGGGAAGATGAGATGAAATTAGATGAGAGTAGAGAGAAACTAAAGCTTCTGCTAAGGATTGCTTTGGGGTGCCTAGGTGGCTATTTACTTGTCCAAGTCAAGTCTTAATATCATCTGCAGTTTTTCTTCTCAATGCAATTTATTATATTTTTAACAGTAGTTTACTTTGGTAAAAAGTGATACTGTAATATATTTTCATTATCATATATTTAAATCATTATTTTATAAATACATTATTCAAGGTAAAGAGTATATTCTATTCTGTAAATATTCTATTTTAGAGATGCACTGAAATGATTTCACTGAAACATCAAAACTAAAATTAAAGTTCACACAGTAATCAGTTAATAAAATGTATGTAATAATCAACACTCAAATAAGTTGCATAAATATAAAAACGATTTGGCAGTTTTTATTAAAACTTTTTGATAATGTATTAATTAGTTGCTGTAACAAACAATTAAACTGTGGTTGTAAAATTGTAATTTGTATTCATGACAGATTTATATAAACATACATTAAATAATGAAGACAACAGGTTAAGTAAAAATATAATAAATATACTTCAAAGGTAAATGTCACGTGGTTTACAAGCTGTAAAATTAATTTGATCAATTTCAGAAACCAAAAATACATTTTTGGCCAAATATTTTTCTTGCAAAAATTTCAGTGTATTGGTATCAACTGTCATAAAAAAGACCACATTTTAAGATATTTATTGACTTTGACACAATTCATTTGTAAATTAATTTGATCAATTTCAGAAACCAAAAATAAATTTTTGGCTAAATATTTTTGCTTGCACATTTTAAGATGTTTATTGACTTTGACAGCAGGGGTCCTCTCTTTGACATATTTTTTTCTATCTTATTTAATTTTTTTTATAAATGTATAAATCAGGACAAGCACAATGATCATCATGTGATTGATTATATTACTGGAAAACAAGAATAGAACAGTAAAATCAAAATGAGTCACTGCGCTGCAAGTGTATAATTAAAAAATTTTGCCCAACAAGTCTAAATGCTTAGAAAAAATAATGCACTTTCCTCGAAAACCAGCATGATTGTGGCATCATTCATGTTAGCAGCACAAAAACTGTGGCATGAAATAATAAAGAACAAAAAAATCTCTCACCATCAGGTACTGGCGAGCCAGACACACAGAGTCAAGGGTTCCCTGCAAGTAGACGGTGGATTTCTTCTGTGGGCAGTTGGGGTCTGGGAAGTGGACCTGCGCTCCTGTGCGCTGCATGATGTGCTTGATGTTGATGCCGTTGCGGCCCATCATGAAGAGGTGGTGCTGGGGCGCAATGTCAAGCTGCGTGCTGATCGTGATGGCGCTGGCCAGGTTGCCTGTGAGGTGCTCCAGTAACACCGCCGTGCCCCTCTGCAACGACACCAGGGTTGGACATTAATGGGGACTTGGGTCAAATAATGAACAAAGCTGCTTCCCAAATTTAAAAAATGCCCCTGCACAATCTATTACTACTGACACAATCAAAATGAAAAGTGAAAATGAATAAAATGTGTTGATTGTAGCATTTTGAGTAACTGTTTTGTATGGAAACCCATTTCTGGAACGGGAGAAAAAAATTATCTCACAATTCAGATTTTTTTATTTTTGCAATTGCGAGTTTATATCTCCCTATTCATGTGTCACAACTTTGAATTTACATCTGACGATTCTGACTTTTTTCCCTAATTTTTCCCTTATTCCTTTATTTTACAACTTTATTACTTGCAATTGTTTCATTTCTGACTTTATAACTTGCAATTGCGAGAACGGCGAGATGATAAAAAGCCACAATTATTTATTTTTTATTCCATGGTGGAAACAAGCTTTCATTGGCGTTTTCACAATTCTGACTTTATTTTGCAGTTTATATCTTGCAGTTCTTGCAAACCTTTCTTTGTGAAATTATAAGAAAACAGTCATATTGTAAGATGTTATCATTTATTGTAAATTGTAAGATTATTGTGAGATGTTAACTCATAATTGTAAGTTTATCATTTCAAATTTTAGAATTATGAATTTCAATTGCAAGATATAAACTCACACGAATTGTGAGATATAAACTCGTAATTGCGAGAAAGAAAGTGACTTAAATGTTTGCAGTGTAAATATGTCTTTTGTTGATAAAATGTTATTGTTAACAGTCTACAGTATTCTAATTGATGGATGTAATTATATGAATTAAAATGACATAAAAAAACAGATACATCTAATCAGGCAATTATAATAAAAATGCATTTACAAAGGTAAAATAAAAAAATGCAGCCTCTTAAATCAAAGGGAAAATTACATTTTCATATCTCATTTACAGTTTTGTTCAATATTGTTCAATTTCTCAGAATACATTGCTTTGTATTTTCATTTTGCATCTCAAGTAAACATATCTTAATTTAAAGGGATAGTTCAAACAAAAATGACAATTCTGTCATTAATTACTCACACTCATGTTGTTCCAAAGCCGTAAGACCTCTGTTCATCTTCAGAATGCAAATTAAGATATTTTTGATGCAATCTGAGAGCTTTCTGACCCTCCATAGACAGCAAGGGCCTACCATATTCAAGGGACCAGAAAGTTACCAAGAAGATTGACAAAATAGTCCATGTGACATCAGTGGTTCAACTGTACTTTTATAAAGCTACGGAAATACTTTTGTGTCCAAAAAAGTTAAATAATTTATTCAATAATTCTTCTCCACCGTGTCACCCTAGCGCAGTTTTGGAGTGTACCACAATGCATGCGCGTGGCTTAGATCTGCACGTTAACAACACGTACGCATGGTGCTGCTGATGCAGAACAAGCATTGCACTGCGCCGCACCCTAATACTATGACAACTGTCTTTAGTCTGTTGTTTCTAGAACTATCGGAGACTAAATAAAACATAAAAATTGTGATTTCATTATTTTATGAATAACAAGCAACATCAATAAAAACTTTACACAATATTCCTAATCATCACTTTCATTTATCTTAGACACTCACAGCATATCCAAATTAAATACACTATAACATGTTCAACAAACCCTCTAAATAATGCAGAACATATCAAATAAATGAATGCTAAAAAAGCAAATAAATGACAACCACAAATTTATTTCCTTTTGCACCATTAGATCCTCCAAAGGTAATGTATGCAATATCCAAAGGCTCATATTGTGCCAGTGTTTTAACAATAAGTCCTGTGATTTTCTTCCTTAGCTGAGAAGTCTTTTCTTATCCATTGTTTTTCGCAATGCAAGCCATTCAATAATGACACAATGTTAAGTTTACATGATAAACTCTTAAACTTTTTGACAAAGCTTTGGAGGTTATCAACTACTTCACACCATATGCAAAAAGGTACAAGTACACCGTGTTTTCCATATTTGATGTGCTCTATGTATGGGCAATGATCAGTGTTTGTGAATACATGCATAAATTAAATCCTTTATTAATGTTATTAATTAATGTTCATCATGTGATGTGATCATGTGTCACAGGTATCAGGGCCGGCCCTGGCCAATTTGCTGCCCTAGGCAAGATGTTATCCGGTACCCCTTGCCTCACATTAGTGAATATTAACTAACAATGAACAATACATTTGTAACAGTATTTATTATTTTTGTTAGTGTTAGTTATTGACAATTAACCTTAATTTAAATTGTTTCCAGTGAAACTATAAAAATATAGGTGCTTCCTATAAGTCACTTTATAAATTAAACACAATTGAACATAAATAATAATGACATCTGTTATTCCCGCACAAACCTGTATTAGCATACAGTAGGCTACTTTTTAATCTTCATAATAAAAAATTACAGCATGAATAAAATAAAATATCACCAGCAAAACTTTACTGGTTTGAATGGCTTTACTGCAGAGTAATTACTGTACGCAGTGAAATATAAATGTCACTGTCATTTGAGGCTGGATGTGGTGAACAAGCAGCCAGTGATCAAAATATTGATTTTGAAGTTATTGAAAACTATCGTTTTGAGAATATGGTAGAGATCACGAATATGAGACAGTGGAAGTGCGCTCTGACGATGACAGCGATGGTAAAATCATCTGCTCAAATTGAACCCTTCCAAGTTTCAAAACGAAATATGCTTTATTTTATTCTTCTGCAATTGACCTTAAAATATCAAGGGAGTTTCTTTGTTTTTTTTGCTCTTGCAGCAGTTAGAGATTCACCCATGTAGGATATATACGGGTCTCTAAAGACACGAATATCATGATTGGCGAAACATTCATGCATTTAAGGGCTAGTTTATTTGATCATCATCCTTCATTACATCACATTGTCCCGTTGTTCTTTTTCTCTTATTTTTTTTTCTTCCCTGGGAACCAGAGTGCTTCGGTCTTTTTGACACAGTAATAGTTTATAAGTGAACATCTTTTACAATCAGGTAACTGATGTATGTGGAAGTGTGGCTGTGTGGAGGAAGATCATGCGCTGAACTGAGAAGAGCAATAAAATAGTAGTTTTTGTGGGACGATCGTTTTTTGTGTAAATTTTAAAATGTATATTATTGAAGTATAATTGGTAAAAAAATTATATTCTTCACTCATTTTGGCGCCCCTATCGATCGGCAGCGTCCCTAGCATTTGCCTATTCCGCCTATGCCACGGGCCGGCCCTGACAGTTATGGACTGTTTGTTGTGTTTTCTCCCTCTTGTGCCCATATTTGGTTATGTTCCTGTTCTTGTTGTGTCATTATTAGTTCATCCTCCTCACCTGTCTGTCCCTCATCAGCTCCCCTATTTTAAGTCAAGTCTGTGCATTCTGTCTTTGTCCGGTATTGTGAATGTTACCCTGTGTGCTAGACCCGGGTCATCTTGCGGATTACTATTAATATGACTTGTTTCGATAATCTTCGTTGTGCCTGTGTCTTCCTAGCAACAGACTTGTGATATCATGTCTCTTGATTCATATGGACTATTTTATTATTTATTTTTTGGTGGATTGGACTTTCAACGGATAGACAATTATGAGAGAATACAGAATTTACATTTTTTGGGAGGACTAACCCATTAAGTGCAATATAAAATATGCACAAAAACAAATGAGATCTGAGAGCTACAGTGGAGGGAAAGATGTTATTTGTGAAGTTGAAACTTGAAAGTTAATATGTAAATTATTTAGAAAAAAATCAAAATTCAGAACGAGATATATTATATGGGGGAAAAAGCTGCAACTGGTGATTTTGTGAGTGTGTCACCTTCACGGCTGCAGCATTATTCTGTGAGCCTCGCACGACTCCTGTTGCTCCATAGAGTCTGGACCTTTGTTTGAAGGCCACAGAGATGTTGTATGTCTGGGAGATATGCTGGATGGCAGGAGAGCTGGGGTCAGGGTTTAGGTGCACTATGACTGGCAGCTTGAACATCAACACCAGCGGAAGTAACTCCTGAAAGAAGACCAAGAAACCCATCAGTCAATGCAATTTGAAATATTGATATTGAATTATAGTCATTAGGCTGATATCAATTTTGTGATTTCTGCGGCTGACAAGTTAGGATTATAGGTAAAACATTTTGAAAGATTTTACTAGAGTAAACTGGAAACCAATGCAAACCTACATTTCCCACATGAGCAACAGCCCAAAATATTCCTTGTGAAAAAAATTGCACTTAAATGCATTGACTGAACATGTGCAAAATCCTAAAAAATATATTTTTTAAATCCTCTGCAATGAATGGGTGCCATCAGAATCAGAGTCCAAAAAGCTGTTAAAAAACATCACAATAATCCACACATCTCCAGTCCATCAAATAACATCTTGTAATCGAAAAGCTGCATGTTTGCATGAGGAAATTCATCAAGCTTTTTGTTTACTTCAAACCACGGCTTCCAGCTTAAATACAAGTCCTCGATCTATAATGAAGCAGAGTTCATAAGTAAAAATAATCCAAAAAATTACTGTAAATACATTTCAGTGGAGTTTGATGTGAGAGGACAACAGGGGATGGACTTTTTCCACTGGAGGAAGCGTTATTATGGATATTATGGATGCACATTTTGGCCAGAAGTGACGGTATACAGTTAAACATCTTTATGGATTTTATTTGAATTTTTGGACTCTCATTCTGACGGCACCCATCCACTGCAGAGGATCCATTGGTGAGCAAGTGATGCAATGATACATTTTTCCAAATATGTTCCAACGATGAAACAAACTCATCTACACATAGGATCTACAGAGGGTGAATACTTTTTATGCAGATTTTCATTTTTGGTTGAACGCTTCAAGAATCAGCTCATGCTTAGCTGTTAGCAAGAATGCCATTTTGGGACTATAGCCACATTTGAGGAAGAGAGCCACTGTGACTGATGCACACAGTCTACAGCTGTGCTCATAATGATTTTGACAAAGGGAAACAAGAAACTTGTTTTTAAATGTGATAAGATAGTGTGTGCTTGGCTTTAAATGTAAACTGTCACGGTCCTGCTGGTGTGCCCAGGCTGGCCACCCAGATGTCTCTGTGTGTTAAAGCACATGGCTTGTTGTTTCCTTGGTGCCATGTGCTCCCATGTCGATTGTCTGTCCCCTCCCATCTTGTTACTTAATCCATTGTTACAGTGCTTCCAGCTGTGTCTCCCTCGTTACCACCCTCGTTTGTCTCCCTATATAGTCTCCTTGTGTCTGCAGTCCTGTGCAGATCCGTTGTCTTACGTCATGTGAGCTTCATGTTTGACTGTGCTCCAGTCTTCTGCCTGCCTGCCTGCCTGCCTGCCTGTTTTTTCCCCTTCGGGGTGGTTTTTGTTGTTCATTTGTTTAACTTTATTATTAAAAAAAAACGAAATCTCTGCATTTGAGTCCTCGACTCACCTCATCTCACCTGACATAACAACAAGGTTAGCTCTGAATGAATACTGGCCAAAATTACAGTTCCTGCTAGCAGGGCATTTGGCCGACAATCCATCCATGAAGTTCTTTAGAAACAAAGCGGAAAAAGCAAATAATTAACCATCATTCAACTGATGATAAAGGGTCCATCAAGAGCTCAGCAAACAGTGCCTTACCAAACTGAATGTAAACAGAATGAATAGCCAAGCCTTAAAAATAGCAGCTCTGATCATCCCATATCTGAGGTCTCCGCACACCCTCATTTTTCTGTACCGTGGGCCAAAAAGAAAGACATTCTCTGCACTTTTAGATGTGGTCAGGACAGTCACTCTCCCTTTGGACAAGGAGATGTTTATTAGTTTTCAACATTAGCTGGGAGCAGAGCATCCGTTATGGAGAGAGCTTTGGAATTCCAATCATTCATTGTTAATCTCTTCTCATTCTTGTTTAAAACCATATGGTTATCCTCATTCTTGAGTCCATATGCCATCAAAGGCTTATTTTAAACGGCTGTATGTTCGGCTATGAGCAAAGCTTTCCAACAAAAACCTCCTGTGTTTTGGTTTTGCTTATTGTTAATAAGGAATTTGGAGTGGAGCTCTGTGTGCTGATCTTTTAAAAACAAGAACTCTGAGCTTTCCTCTGACCTTCTATAGAATCAATAACTTGTGTATCTGCGTTCTGTTTTCACAGACAACACGCATCCAAAGAGCGAAGGATGCTCTGTGCATCATTCCATTGCAAATGAACCAGGTCCCTCCAAGAAAGCAAGGTTAATCTTTAAACGGGCTAATCGCTCAAGCATCAAGTGTTGAGACATGGCAAACACGCAGGGTCTCAAACATGCAATACAAACATTTTGCTCAATGTTTGAATACAACTCTTCTATTATGTTTATTTAATTAAAAACAATTTGATAGTTATATAGGACATAGTGTTCTGATATCACAAATCTTCCTTAAAGGAAAAATATGTCATTTTTTACTCATCCTTATTTTCCAAACAGTTGACAGTAGCCATTGACTTCCACAGTATTTTTGGTTACTCTGTTCTTTCAAAAATCTTTGTTTGTGTTTAGCAGAAGAAACTCATACAGATTTGGATGACATGAAGGTGAGTAATCAATGAAAAATGTTTCATAACTTTCCTTTTGTAATAATATTTTTGCTCAAGTAAAAAAAATTCTCAAATCAGATTATTATGACAAGGCAAGGTTAGTTCGGGTTGAAAATATAATGTGGTGGTGCAATTTCCCAAATGTATTCATTTTTATGAATTAATTATATTTATGATATACATAAAAATATAATAATAAATAAATAAATAAATGTATTATTTTTAAATAATAATTCAAATTGTACAAAAAACAGTCCAAGAGCGCACACCCAATAGGCAAAAAGCTCAATGTGGGTGCTCCACCACACAAGAATATGAACCAAAAATCAAAGTGGACACACACCATAGCTCCAGAAATAGAAAAATATTTATGTTCTCACCACAAGTGAAGTTTCAAGCTTAGATGCTCTTCGTCTTACCATAAGATGTGTACACTGAAACACGTTATTACTTCTTACTTTGTTGTTACATCACAACATTTTAGATTAATTTATACTACTTTCTTCTCTTGAAAATGGTAGAAACATTTTATCAAAACATCACAAATTAAATAAAAATAAAATTTGTGAAATATAACATTTTTCTTTTATTGTGGGTGCAGTTATTTCGCATTGACCTTTGTACAACATAACCTTAAATAGATCCAAAAATAAAAATGTTGTCATTATTTACTCATCATATAAAGTGATCATATCTCTTTATACAACTTGGATTAAACTGCTCTATTGATATGGATTTGTTTTATGCCTAATTTATAACATTTTAACTCTGGTTACGTGGACTTTTAATGGAGGGACAAAAACCTCTCAGTTTCATACAAATATCTTAATTTGAATTATAACTTTACCTCAATAATCTCAGTTGGCCTCAAACTTGACTTGAGGTTAAGTGTGAGAATTATGCTCGCGCTATACTATTCACATGGGTGTAACGGCACAATAAAGCATCAAAACGACTGTGGGTGAAGATCTTTTGAAGAGAGAAAAAGTGGAGATGATTAGGTGGTGAAGAGAAGAATTTCCAGCAGTTCTGGTCACGCGAATGAGGAAGAGAAAAAGTGAGGCTGCCCCCCTAACATCCTTCCCTCAAATGTACATTTTACCCACAGAACTTTATATGTTTTGGACATGAAAAATGGAGCAGCCTGGCTTTTCAAAGGTACTCATTTTATACAAATTGCTTTGTGAAACAATAGTGAAGGCTTATGATAGTTTCTGGTGTAAAACGTCCTCGAGTTAATTGGGGCTCGGTCTTTATGCAAACACTAAGGAAGCCCGCTGTGCTCGAATGCATTGGCTTGTTTTCTTGGTTCTCTCTGAGGAGGAAGCACGTGTGCGGAGCCCTGGCGCTGGTGAAATCTGAGGAGAGAGTCTGGACGGAGCAGGAGTGCACAGGAGACACCCAGTCAAACAGTCAAGATATCACTCGAACCGCAGTTTTAAAGCAGCTTCAATTGGCACCATGTGTTCCACATCAAGCCATTATTAAAGCTGGTCTTATAAGTAAAACTCAAGACCTTGAGAGACAAAAGCTTCTTACAACCTTCTTATTCCTCATGTTTTATCCTATCAAAAGGCTTTTGCATGTAAAGCAGAGGTGTTAAACTCAGTTCCTGGAGGGCTGGAGCCCAGCAGAGTTTAGCTCCAAACCTAATTAAACACACCTGATCCAGTTAATCAAGTCGTTCAGGCTTTACATTTACATTTATGCATTTAGCAGACTTCAGGCTTATTTGAAAACTACATGGTTTGTGTGTTGGAGCAGGGTTAGAACAAAACTCTTTAGGGCTGCGGCCCTCCAGGAACCAAGTTTGACACCCCTGCTGTAAAGGTTTGTGATAGGAAGGCTTGTACGCCATCAAAATGGATAGAAGTGGCTGTAATGCTTATAAATACCAACAGAGGGCAGCGGTTCTGATTCATGCACCAAGTTCTCAACTAAACCATCCGGAGAAAGATTGTTGTGTTGCCGGCATGACCGCTGGGATGCTGAAGAATGTGTTTATCTCATCCAAAAATAAATTTATGTTAACACCCCCTGTACCTGTCAACTTCCTCAAGATAAAGAACAGCCTCCCACTTCTACTTCCTGCCTTTATCGCAGAATAACACAGACGTTCGTAATCATATTATGAATGTTTATTTACCCGAATTCGGGCTCTGGCAGCCTCCACTCCTCCTGGCTGGCCGGCTATGGACACCTGCAGAAAAGAAACAAGAAAGTCACTTCTATATTCATGGAGAAAAAGTTATAAGTTATATTTTATTAGATTTTCATTTGTTTTCCACAGCAAAAAAAGTGTCATGCGTTTTGGAACGACATTAGACTGAGAAAAATTATTTTCATTCTTGCGTGAACTAATCCCTTAAGAATAAAAAATACTTGTCTGCCAAATGTTATCATATGAGCACCACTAGGAGGTGAGATTTATTCATTCATCTGCCCTGGCTGGCTCTCATTCACCTGTCAGCAAGTACCAGCCACTCCCACTCTGAACCCTACACATGAGCCCACACTGAGGGAGTACAATGTCATTGCTCAACTTCCACATTCCCCAATTCATTCAAGTCTGGAAACATGTCTCGCATGCAATTATGGCTCAGTCTTTATCTTCCCATAGGATGCAGACAATATGCATACAATCAGTAGCTCAAAGATACATAAACTCAATTTTAGAAATCAAAACAGCTCCAGAACTGAGATTGAAATTATAGACTTTTGGGTGAATATCTCAAGAAATTTGTAAAGAACATGTCCAGGTCACAAAGTATAAATTATATTATTATTTTTATATATACTCTTCCATTCAAAATATATTTTTAAGGGAAAGTAATAATTTAATTAGGCAAGGATGCATACAATTTATCGAAAATGACAGGAAGGACTTTTATAATGTCACAAAAAAACACAAAGAAAACAATCCTGACAAAAAATAAACAAATAAGATAATATATTAAAATAATATTTTAAGCAGCACAGTGTCCAACATTGACAATAATAAGAAATGTTTCTTAATCAAAAATGTTCCTTTGCATCAAATCAGCACATTACACTGATTTCTGAAGGATAGTGTGACACTGAAGACTGAAGTAATGATGCTAAAAATTCAGCTTTGCCATCAGAGAAATAAGTTACATATTACAATACATTAAAACAGCAAACAGTTATGTTCAATTGTAATCATATTGCACAATAATGCTGTTTTTTTTAATCAAATACAACCAGAATTCCTGAAATGTTGGGAACGTTTTTAAAATGTGAATAAAATTAAAACAAAGAATTTAAAATCACATGAGGCAATATTTTATTCACAATAGAACACAAATAACATAAAAAATATGTTATAAAAAAGTGTATGCACAAAATGAGCTCATTTCAGATTTAATGCCTGCTACAGGTCTCAAAATAGTTGGCACGGGGCAACAAAGGGCTGAAAAAGCAAGACATTTTAAAAAGATACAGCTGGGCAAACATCTTGCAACTAATTAAGTTAATTGACATCAGGTCTGTAACAGATTAGCTATAAAAGGGATGTCCTCTCTAGAGAGGCAGAGATCTCTCCATATAGGCAAGAATGGGACATTAAATGAAAAATACGTCAAAGACGACCACAAACTCTTCAGCAGCTGGCGCCTATATCAGCAAGAATGGGACCAAATTTCAACACCAAAACTCCAAAATCTCAAAACCCCGATTCCCAGGCGTCTTCAAACTGTTTGAAGGAAGAGGAAAGGCTACACCATGGTAAACATTCCCCGTC